>OW026366.1:134678385-134958385 GCA_932273885.2 Leucozona laternaria | reverse complement strand
ATATTATATTACTAGTCGCCTGATCCCTGGTCTGTTTATGAAGACCTGTTAACTGGCCTTGAATTGCCAGCAACATGCCTCTAATTTCGGCCTGTGCGTCCGGTGTCTTAGGCACGAGGGGCGGTTGGGCTACCTTTGGCGCAGGCTGTACCGTACTCCCCCTTCCTGAAGCCATTTGGCAGGAAATTTGGGGTTTGACGGGCGTTACTGTAGGAGAACGTTTCTCTACCTCTGTCTGTATAGCTGCTTTGTTTTGTTTAATCTGCTGAAACCCCGGACATCGCCGATAATTTGCGGGGTGCCCTTCGCCACGGCACATCTAAGCTGGGTCCTATCTTCGACCCGTTCCTGTCCGAGCTTACACTCTTCTACCTTGTGGTTCTCACCACACTTCACGCAGCGTGACTGCATTTCGCAGTTTGCTGCAGCATGACCGAACCTTTGGCAGCTCATGCATTGAAGCATGTCGCCGCGCCTCTTTAATCTATCCCAAGTAACAACCGGGTAGTTGAGGATGGAGATACTCCTCAAACTATCCAGTTTGCTGTTGGGTGAGAGCTGCACAAGTTAGAAGGGCAGATTCCGCTTCTCCCGTCTGGCTCTGACTGTAGCGAACAGCTTGGCCCCGATAAACTGGAGATCGTCGGTTGCTTTTTGGCCTATGGCCGACTTACATAGATTTATGGTGTCCTCTAGCTCCATCTTATATGTGTTAATTGGTGGCACCTTTTCTTTTTTTTGGTTTTGGGCGGCTGTGGCTGCTGCTGATAACTCTGTTGCTGCTGGTTCTGCTGCTGTTGGTTCTGCTGCTGTTGATTCTGCTGCTGTTGTTGTTTCTGCTGCTGCTGTTTCTTTTGACCTTTTTCTTGCTGATTTGACTGTTGTGATTGCAACTGCTGTCGTGGTTGCTTTGGTTGTTTTGGTTGCTGGTTTAGCTGTGACTGCTTCGATGTAATGGGTGATTTTTTAAGAGGTTTAGAACTTTTTAAAAAAAAAAAACACAAAAAATTCGAAAAAATGAATGAAATATTTATTTGAATCGATAGTTTGAACCTTGCAATTTAATGTTTAAAGATAATTTCATGCAAATGTTGACCGCGGCTGCGTCTCAGGTAGCCCATCCGCTGAGTCCAATTTTGGCATACTCTTTCACACATATCGGCCGGTATCTCACGAATGAATGCATGGATGTTGGCTTCCAGTGCGTCAATCGAAGCGGGCTTGTCCCTATAGACATTAGCCTTGACATACCCCCACAAAAAATAATCTAATGGTGTCAAATCGCACGATCTAGGCAGCCAATTGACCGGCCCGAAACGTGAAATTAACTGTTCACCAAACTCGCCTCGCAATTGCGCCATTGTTTCGCGTGCTGTGTGGCATGTGGCACCGTCTTGTTGAAACCACATATCATGCAAGTCAAGAACTTCCATTTCGGGCAAAAAAAAGTTTGTTATCATCGCTCGGTAGCGTTCACCATTGACAGTAACGCTGCGATTCGCATCATCTTTGAAGAAATAGGCCCAATAATGCCGCCGGCCCATAAACCGCACCAAACAGTTGCTTTTTCGGGATGCATTGGTAGCTGTTGCAATGCTTCTGGCTGATCTTTACTCCAAATGCGGCAGTTTTGCTTATTTACGTACCCATTCAACCAAAAATGAGCCTCATCGCTGAACACAAGCAGCGCGCGATGAACATTTCGAACCGAGCACGAATTTTGATAGTAAAATTCAATAATTTGCAAGCGTTGTTCATTGCAAGCGTTGGTTAAATTGCAAACCAAACTGAAGCTGTTTGACAGTGACACAAGGTACTAAACACTGTCAAAACCAGTGTTGCCAAAACCAAACCAGCTAAAAAATCACCCTTTACTTGGCAGTTCATCATTTACTACGTGCAGTTGCACTACTTTCATGAGCTATTTTTAAAGGGGAACAGCATTTTATGATTTCATTAGAAAAAGGTATTGCCTCTCTCCGCAATTCGGCATTTTCATACCAACTACCCTTTCTTTAACTTCGTACAAAAATTCAACTGAATTTATTGATTGCAGTTCAGCATTAAAATTCAGTTTAAAAAATCATTCAAAGATTTAACTGATGAAAAGTAATGCATAGCTTCATGAGTTCGTGAACTAAGATGGATCCTGTGTTGTTCAAACTGCTTCCAGCGAAAGGGAATAAATAAAGAATATAAAGTTGCCTTGTCTTTACCTGCCCTGACAAATCCGAGAATTTCAATGATGGGGATGGGGAAATTATTCTTTTTAATTCTTATTACTCGCATTTAGTATCAACACAATTGGTTACAAGTAATAGTATGAAATTCTTTTATGTATATTCTTCTTACTGATTTCGATAACCAGTAAAAAGAATATAATTTTTGAAATGAAACATTTCAATTTATTTTTGAAAAATTGTTTGTTTTGAACATAATTATAAAATAAAAAAAAATTATTGGAATATTTAACTTTCATCAATATAATTATTATTATTATAACTTTAATAGGTAATAAATTACACAATAAATATTAATTTTATTTTCGGCGCTAGCTACCAGGACTTCCTGCCGATAAGTGCAGGTAGGTAGGTAAAAATGGCGGCCCAGAGCAAACTAGCTCCGCGGGCCCAATTAGCGCCGGAGGGCGCCGTTTTGATACCATAAACTCGTATTGACCTGTGGGTTGAAAGTGGTTTTATTGGAGGGGTTTGCGGTTATATTCCCTTACGGGTCTGAAAGTAGGCACCCTTTTTCAGCTCACGTGCTGTCTAAGGAGTCTACCGGATACGGTATAGAAGTCAAATCAAAGTTAAACTTAGAACCACTTCGTTGCGTTCAGGAAAGCTATCAAATCTTTGATCTTTATCTCAGAAAGTTCGTTTAGGTTTTCAAGAAAGGCTTTTCCAAATAATCTTGCTCTCAATTGGGCCAGAGCAGGGCATTTACAGAGGAAGTGGACTACTGTTTCCTTCTCCTGATGGTCCCCACAACTACAACAAAAGGTATTGTATGGAATGGCCATCTTCGCCGCATGTTCTCCTAATGGACAGTGACCAGAACATTCCGCAACAACCCAGGCTATGTCTCGCCTAGGCCTAGCTATCAGGTCAGTTGTCCGGGACTTACTATAGATGGGCCATATCTTCCTAGATATAGCGCAGTTTGTTAAACTTTCTAACCTGCTGTTGGATTCAGTAAGAAAAATTGAGAGTATTTTGCCCTTCACAGCTCCAAGTGGAATTTTAACTCTTTCCGCAAGTGAACTGTGAAGGGGCGTTCCTTGCCTGGCCAGTTCGTCAGCTCGCTCGTTTCCCTCAATGCCACAGTGACCTGGAACCCAGATAAGAGTGACCCTGAGGTTGACATTAAGGCTTGAGAGCTCATCTCGACATTGCTGGACCAATTTAGAAGATGATATAGCTGAATCAATGGCTTTAACAGCTGCCTGACTGTCTGTCAGGATAGCGGTGTTTCGGTTTTGATTAGGGTCATGTTTGAGTAACCTGCATGCTTCCCTGATCGCTAGTAATTCAGCTTGAAATACACTAGCAAAGTCAGCTAGCCGAAAGGACCTAGAGATGTTCAAGGATTCGGAGAAGATTCCTAAACCAACACCACACTCCATCTTTGAACCATCAGTACAAATAGTTGTGTCGAAGTCTCTCGTCACGACGTCATCTTTCAAATCCTTTCTGGATAAGTGCAGGTAGGTAGGTAAAAATGGCGGCCCAGAGCAAACTAGCTCCGCGGGCCCAATTAGCGCCGGAGGGCGCCGTTTTGATACCATAAACTCGTATTGACCTGTGGGTTGAAAGTGGTTTTATTGGAGGGGTTTGCGGTTATATTCCCTTACGGGTCTGAAAGTAGGCACCCTTTTTCAGCTCACGTGCTGTCTAACGAGTCTACCGGATACGGTATAGAAGTCAAATCAAAGTTAAACTTAGAACCACTTCGTTGCGTTCAGGAAAGCTATCAAATCTTTGATCTTTATCTCAGAAAGTTCGTTTAGGTTTTCAAGAAAGGCTTTTCCAAATAATCTTGCTCTCAATTGGGCCAGAGCAGGGCATTTACAGACGAAGTGGACTACTGTTTCCTTCTCCTGATGGTCCCCACAACTACAACAAAAGGTATTGTATGGAATGGCCATCTTCGCCGCATGTTCTCCTAATGGACAGTGACCAGAACATTCCGCAACAACCCAGGCTATGTCTCGCCTGGGCCTAGCTATCAGGTCAGTTGTCCGGGACTTACTATAGATGGGCCATATCTTCCTAGATATAGCGCAGTTTGTTAAACTTTCTAACCTGCTGTTGGATTCAGTAAGAAAAATTGAGAGTATTTTGCCCTTCACAACTCCAAGTGGAATTTTAACTCTTTCCGCAAGTGAACTGTGAAGGGGCGTTCCTTGCCTGGCCAGTTCGTCAGCTCGCTCGTTTCCCTCAATGCCACAGTGACCTGGAACCCAGATAAGAGTGACCCTGAGGTTGACATTAAGGCTTGAGAGCTCATCTCGACATTGCTGGACCAATTTAGAAGATGATATAGCTGAATCAATGGCTTTAACAGCTGCCTGACTGTCTGTCAGGATAGCGGTGTTTCGGTTTTGATTAGGGTCTTGTTTGAGTAACCTGCATGCTTCCCTGATCGCTAGTAATTCAGCTTGAAATACACTAGCAAAGTCAGCTAGCCGAAAGGACCTAGAGATGTTCAAGGATTCGGAGAAGATTCCTAAACCAACACCACACTCCATCTTTGAACCATCAGTAAAAATAGTTGTGTCGAAGTCTCTCGTCACGACGTCATCTTTCGAATCCTTTCTGGATGGAAATAAAACCTTGAAATCCCTACTGAGATCCAGAGCGGGAGTGCAGTAGTCGGTCTGCATTGAAAGCATATCAATAGGAATCAAACCTGTGATATTACTTTGACCATATGGTTTAGCAAGCCAACAGTTTGACTCCTTAAGTCTAATCGCGCTGCAGGCTACTAAATATTTAATGTGTAAATCAATTGGTAAGAGGTGCAGAAAGACGCTTAAGGCATCCGTCGGGCAGGAGCGTAGGGCTCCTGTGGTGCCAACGATAGCTGTTCTTTGAACCTTCTTAAGTTTGTTTATGTTATATGCTTTGTTAAGTGCGGGCCACCACACAATAGAGCCATACGTGAGAATCGGTCGTACCACAGCTGTGTACGTCCACAGTATCATCTTCGATTGGAGGCCCCACTACAGGCATAAAAGGCTATACAGGCCTTCTTAACCCGTTCTTCACCATTGATTTTCCAGTTTAACTTGGGGTCAAGGATGACGCCCAAGTATTTCGCACTGGAAGAAAGTGGGAGGGCTTCGCCGTTGAGTCGGGGTAGCGTGAAGGGAGGTATTTTAGTTTTGGTGATAAAAAGCATCAGTTCAGTTTTACTTTTGTTAACACCTAGTCCACAACTCGTAGCCCAGTTGCTAACTTTTCTCAAAGCCGTCTCTGTGATCTCGCTGATCACATGTGGGAACTTTCCTGAAACCAATATCACCAAATCATCTGCATACGCAACCGCCTTCACGCCGCATCTCTCCAACCTAACAAGAATTTTGTTCATGACTAGGATCCAGAGAAGTGGAGATAGAACCCCATCCTGTGGAGTGCTTCTATTGACGTGTTTGGTTGATTTTGTACTGCCTAGCGTCGCTTGAATCCTTCTATCGCTGAGGATGGATATTATCCATTCCTTGATGTAGTCCTCTACGCCAAGGGCCACAAGTGATTCCAGAATGGATTCAGTTAGGACGTTGTTAAAAGCCCCTTCTACATCTAAGAAGGTGGCTAGTGTATATTCTTTGAAGTGTATTGTTTTCTCAATTGAACGCACTACCTCATGAAGAGCCGTCTCTGTGGACTTACCCTTGAGATATGCGTGTTGAGAGTTCTCGAGGGGACATTCTTCCAGGATGTCTCTAATATAGGTGTCAAGAATGCGCTCCAAAGTGTTAAGTAAGCCCGGAAAGTGCGTTGCCATCAGTAATTCTAAGGACTGTCCAGCTTCCGTCAGGCTTTTTCAAAAACAAAGGACAACAGTGTTCCTTCGAGAGAACTCTGCTTAGTCTAGCGGAGTCTTTTCTGTTTTCCCTTGATTGACAGTATTCTCTCCAACCTTGTCGTTTGGCCGATGCGATGTAGAGTTGTGTAGTTCCGGACCTAAATAGTTCCAGGAACTATTTCTTTCCTTGGATACATTTCCACTCGTTCCACAAACTGAATTTAAACATGTTCATAGTTCCGACTACGTAGACACAAAACAAGATGAGAGCCACCATTGTGTCTCTGTTTAGTTACAAATTGAAATACACACACGCATATCTTGCGAATTGCCCAGTCAAAGCCTGCCGCACAAGAATGAGAACGAGTTGAGTTGAGTATCATACAAATATCCATATCCATAAACCACAACTACACTCTACACCAGGGTGGGTAAAGGCAAATAGTGTGTGTGACTGCCCTCTACCTACACGCAGTACGAACCCATTGGAAAAACAGCAAAGAGTATAGCAGATACATACAGGAACGAGATATACTTTAATCGGTCCCAATCCGACCTCTCATCATGCAAATAGTTCCTCCTTTAGTTCCATATCTTCTTCAAACACATTGCCTATAACATTTCATCGTAGTTCCACTCTTATTACTAGGTATGGAGTATAGTGCATATGTTGTAGTTCCTTCATGTTCGGCTGAATGTAAATCGGTCCGATCCGATCATGTTCATAGTTCCCTTAATAGTTCCATGTCTTTTGTTGTCATTGTATTTCCATTCATTCTTATTAGGATAGGGAACATGTTCGGCAAAAAAATATACACCATTTCCAATGAGAATACTTGGATTGGGTACACTAAGGCTGATTTTATTCACTCAAAGTTGAACACAACTTGAGGATTTTTGTTTTCAACTTGTGAATTTGTTTTTATTCACTCAAAGTCGTGGTTAACGTAGTAAAGTCTTAAACTTCGTAATTCTGTCACCATTTGTATGGAAAATTTGACAGATTTACGCAGTTTATAACTTTACTACGTTTACGATGATTTTACGCTGTTGCATGAATACCCTTATTATTTTCTGAATGTATATATATTTTTCTTATACCTATTTATGTTGATTTAGTTAAAAATGTGAATTGAAAGCTGATTTTTGTTTGTGTTTTTCGTATTATTTTTTTGTGTTCAAAATAACAATATTTATTTTTTTAAGCCTTGTGCGCAGATCACGCTTAATTTGAGCTCCCACTTTTCTCTCCAAACATCAGCTACATCACTAGCTAAATTTTGACATGAGAGTGTTGTGGAGAATATGTCACAGAGAACAGCTGTTATCTGAAAAATTTATATTTAACAATTTCAAAGAATTTTCTTATTCATATTTCAAGTAATTTTAAGCAAATAAAATGGATTCTTCTCTTTGACTCAGATAAATAGTTTGTTTCCAAATATTATCCACGTCACTTTTATTTTCACAGAGCAAAATTCACAAAAATCCAAGAATTATAGAAATCTTCAAAATTTAGCCCGAGACTTAATATGCCGAACAATTATTTCGTGTCGTGCGCTAAATTTTGACAGATGGTGATGCACAGTAAGAACCAAAAATTTGATTCTTTTAGCTGGAACTGCGTACCTTTTGGCTAAAACGCTTGGCTTAATTTTAGTTTGGCTAAATTTTGGAGAGAATTTTGTATGAAAACGAAAATTTAGCGCGATCTGCGTACTAGGCTTTAAATAAAAATTAAAACCGAAACTAAAAACGTAACTTAAAACTCTTTAAACTCTGGCTATACTAGATCTTCACCGAGATTTGTCCATACTCTATAGCTCTGAGTATCCCTGAGGCCACACGAGCAAGTACTGGCAAGCAAGTTGGGTTCATACATTGCCTGCCAAGTTCGTATCTGTGTACTGGCTGTGACGTAGTTGGCACTCCACTTGCCAAGCAAGTTGCTTGCAAGTAGGTCGTTCTTTTTCTCTACTATAGTAAACAATTTTGGTTGATCTTTCAAACAAAATGGATTGACAAAATCAAAATACATTTGGAAAGAATATTAAAGAAAAATGCAAAAATTGTTAACAAAGTTTAATAACTGAAATTATGGACAACGAAACATAAGAAGGAATAACATATACTTTAACTAAAATTCATGTAACAAATAAAAAAACTACAGATGTCAAAATACATTTTGTTAGCTATCTGTCTGTTAAGCACAAAACTTTCAAATTCCATTGAAGGTTGTATACGATGTCAATGGATAAAAAAACCTCTAAAAATCCGAATTTTTTTCTATTTTATTTTCCGTTCTGGAAAAATGGATTTTTAGGGCAATCGGTGACATTTGGAACGAAATGTTCTCGATAGAATCAAATATAATTTTTCCCCTATCTGTCAAGCCACAAACTTTCAAATTCCGTCTACGATGTCAATGGATTAAAAAACCTCTGAAAATCCAAATTTTTTTTAAGTTTTTTTCTGCTCCGGAGAAATGGATTTTGAGGGCAATCGGTTGACATTTGGAACGAAATATTCACGATAGGATCAAATATAATTTGTCCTCTATCTGTCAAGCCATAAACTTTCAAATTCCATTAAAGGATGCCTACGATGTCAATGGATTAAAAAACCTCTAAATATCCGAATAATTTGAAATTTTATTTTTGAAAAGGGCAATTTTAGAGCTTTTTGGTAATTTGTAACGAAATATTCGCAAATGTCAAATATTCTGTCAAGCAATGTCACGTTTCGTACGAAAGTGAATTTTAACATTTTTAAAATGCAATCAAATTCCACACTAAATTTATTTTAACTTATTTTTTGCACAAAATCTAATTAATTCAGAAATTTAAATAAAAGGAACGATGATTGTTGACTATAGTGTAAAAAATGAACGCCCTACTTGCTTCTCTACTGGCTGCTCAACTGGCTTCGAAAAAGGCAAGCCAGTTGACGAGCAAGTTGCTTGGGTTTATATGTGTTAGTGAAAAAATGTGAATGTATTGCAACTTGCTTGCCAGTACTGGCTCGTGTGGCCTCCGGGTATGACTGACCATACCACTAAATATCAAATCTTAATAGTTCCGCGGACATGGTTGCAGGAACTAGTTCCGACCGGAAAAAGAACCTTCCATGTTCGTTCCGCCTTTGGAACTATTTTGCACAACTCTAATGCGATGGAACGCTTATAGACCTTAAGGCAGTCCTTGCCGATAAGTGTAGTTTACTTGATTTAAAAAGTTTGAATTTTACTTAGATAAGTTATACATAATATAAATATAAAAGTTAAATGAGGTTTTCAAGCTTAATTATAGTAAATATTTTAAAAACGTCTATAATGTTTTGTTCAGAGGGAACAGTTAAAAGATTTATGAGAATGCTTTTTGAATTAACTTTTTTAGACATGAGTTTCACATGCTTGCAATCGATTGTGAGGTGATTCATGGTGAGAGGAATGTTGTTGTTACAAAGGTCACATATTGGTTGTTGTTCTTTTGCAATGTAGTGGCTATGGGGGGAGAGTAACGAAATCCCGCCACACAGAATCCCGTGTAACGAAATCCCGCCGGAAATTTGCTCCGTAGGGTACTATTTGGCGGGATTTTGAGTACATTTTAAAAAGTATTTTTTTGAAATAATGGTAGTATTTGCCGAGGAAAAGTATTTAAGCAGAAGTGGATGGAAAATAATTTTCAGTTGTTATTAGAATTCCGTAGAGGTAAGACCTCGTCGCAGACAGATATTAATTTTGGGTAGTTGATTTGTGGGAGTTTGGTTGATGGTAGTTTGTGGGTTGGGTTGGATTTGGATGGGTGGTTAGGTAGGATGGGTGGGTAGAGTAGTTAGGTAGGATGGGTGGTTAGGTTGGTTTGGTGGGTTGTGTAGTTTGGTGGGATGGGTGGTATGGTAGGGAGAGTGGTAAGGTGGGATGGGTGATTAGGTTTGATTGGTGGTAAGTTGGGTTGGGCAGTTAGGTGGTATGGTAGGAAGAGTGGTTTGGTGGGATGGTTGGTAAGTTAAAAAGAGTGGTAAGGTAGGAAGAGTGGTAAAGTGGGATGAGTGGTTAGGTGGGTTTGTCAGTGGGTGGGGGTAGTGGGTGGGTGTAGGTTGTTTCGAATGGTTGTAGGTTGATTAGTGTGATCGTTTTATAAGGGGTAGGTTGTTGAGAGTGGTGGTATTTGGATGGGTGGTATGTTGTTTTTGGTGGTAAAGGCGGATGTTTTTATGTTTATTATTTTAAGGTGTTTCTTGTGCAGAGTTCTATTAAGAACTGAAATTTATTTCGAAATTATTTTTCCTTTAACGCTCTGTTTGGTCGTCGAATTTGTTTCATTCGTTCTTGTTGATTCTCATGATTTAGTGTAACTTAAACAAAATATATTTTTATTCTGAAAACAGTGCGGTGCACGTGTGGCGATGATGCCGAAGACAAAATTGGGTGCCAATGACGATGAAAACGTGGAAAATAGGTCAAATGTTTCCCTGTCCATCATCTTTGAACGCTGATGAAGCGAAATACAACTAAAAAAAGTTTTTTTAAGGGCTAAAAAAAATGATTTTATGGAGATATCAATTTATCTATAATAGGTAATTTGATGCAGAAAACTGTTGACATAGGCGCCTGCCTGGCGACTGAACATACCCTAAGCGGAGCGACGGAGTCGCGTGAGCGGGTGTGTCCCCGAAAAAGGGAGTTAAAATCCTTAAGACCCGCGTAGCGGGCCACCCAAGGTACTGTTAAACAAGAAAACTGTTGGTATAGGCGCCTGCCTGGCGACTGAACATACCCTAAGCGGAGCGACGGAGTCGCGTGAGCGGGTGTGTCCCCGAAAAAGGGAGTTAAAATCCTTAAGACCCGCGTAGCGGGCCACCCAAGGTACTGTTAAACAAGAAAACTGTTGGTATAGGCGCCTGCCTGGCGACTGAACATACCCTAAGCGGAGCGACGGAGTTGCGTGAGCGGGTGTGTCCTCGAAAAAGGGAGTTAAAATCCTTAAGACCCGCGGAGCGGGCCACCCAAGGTACTGTTAAACAAGAAAACTGTTGGTATAGGCGCCTGCCTGGCGACTGAACATACCCTAAGCGGAGCGACGGAGTCGCGTGAGCGGGTGTGTCCCCGAAAAAGGGAGTTAAAAGTACTGTTTATTAAACATAAACTGCAACCATACCAATTGACAACATACATTATAAGAAAAAACAATTTTTATCTTTAAACGTGATTTGCGGCTAAACGGAGCTTCGTAGACCCCCTAAAGTTGACATCTTCAAACGTGATTTCTGGTTAGACTAGGCATCGTAGAGAATTAAAAATTACATATTTGTGATCTAGGGATTGCCACCTTTCAATCGACCCAAGCAAGGGGGGGGGTAAGGGAGGCAGCATGCCCCCCATATAAACGTTTATTGATTGGATATACAGCAAGCAGACCAATCGACAACAAACATTATAAGAAAAAACAATTTTTATCTTTAAACGTGATTTGCGGCTAAACGGAGCTTCGTAGACCCCCTAAAATTGACATCTTCAAACGTGATTTCTGGTTAAACTAGGCATCGTAGAGAATTAAAAATTACATATTTGTGATCTAGGGAGTGCCACCTGTCAATCGACGTATCGCATGAAACGAAAGACTATTTTCTTGTGGTTTTCAAAAATGTCCCTTACCAAGGTACTGTTGAAGAAGAAAATTATTGACATAGACGCCTGCGACTGAAAATGGAATAATTTCATATCTGACTTTTACTCAAAAACCTTTTGAAATATTAAGTTTTTATCTCTTTTGGATTTTTCGGTCGTCCTAAAAAGGACGGATTTGTCAACAATAGACGTGTGCTTTGTGTTGTGTTGTGTTTTTTGTGTCTGGTCTTAGGCGATGTTAATGCTGTGGGATATGTTGAGAAGAAATAGCACTTTATTTGTTGTTGTGCGTCGGCTTAGAATTCTTTGGATGGTTTCGTTTCTTTGCACTATTTTACTCTTAGGTGGTTCCTCTCCTCGGCTTATCTTTTCAATAGTCAGTTTAGCCACAATTGACTCTTTGCCGAGGTCAGCTACAAGCTTATAGACTCCAGCATGTCTTTGACCTACCACTACCTTTATTAGGAAAACAAAAAAGTTAAGGAAATTATATATTTGGCTTGTTTTTTTAATTGAATTACCTTTAAGCGCCTGTGCCATGCTTCCACGCTATTTTGCGTTCGTGGAAAGTGTAATTCAGATGCAGAAGCTCCAGTAGTCCAAAATTCTGGATGATACCTTGGCGATGTCGTCTCGTTTCCTATGTATACACTTTTGAACCATTGGTAAAGTGGCTTGGACTCCACATTTACCAACGATAAATTGATGGCATCAAAATACGCTGGAACATCTTCTGCAGGCACAAACGCAAGTGATTTAAGCATCCTGACTTCTAAAGCAAACGATTCATCCTGGCCATATTTACGTGCAAAGCCAAGGCTTTGCACCTTCCTCCAAATTATCTGCCCGAAATGGAAGACATCCTTTTGCTGTTGCTTGTTGAAAGAAACTGGTTGCTGACGTTATTATGGCTTGTTCAAAATCGGATATTATAACTTCTGGCAGCAAGGCAATATTGTTTTCGCAGGCGCATGCGAGTAGTTGTATCCAAAATTCATCATACGCCTACCTGCACTTGCTGCTCATCAGGCAGTATATAAGAGGAACCACTGTGCCTTCAATCTGTCCGTGCACAGAAAACAGCTGCCGCATTATTGATGGGACAACCGCAAACGTCCCATCCACTAGCCAGCACTTTGCTTCCGATAGCATTTGGAGGCTGGTTCTTGTACCCATCAAAATGATCTTGCCACCGGTTCCGAATGAGCTTTCTTTCAGAATAAATAATTCACCGTCGATGTATTTTAAATTTTCGGGAATATTTATCTCTTCAAAGTTTTGTGGCTCTTTTAATGAATTGGCACGAACCCGGTGTATTTTCATCTTCTGCGCGGCTTTTGATGGTAGATGAGGGCGACAAATTGGGTCGGTGTTGATAATGCTGTCCCTTGTTATCACACTTGGAGGGAGAGCTTCCTTTGCCTTGCACTTGACAAAGAAATTTGCCTTGGCAATTTCTTTCTCATATGCCAGTGGAGCGTGGCTGTGCTCATTCACAATATTTTTAATGGCATATTTTTCGTCATTTGTGAAGAAAGTCTCCATTCTTGCTTTGCACCGCAAATTTTTCCTCTCGGCACAACTCCAAAAGGACTTTTCTTCCTTTTTCTTCTCAAGATGAAAAAGATAGCCATCTTTTACCAACTTGACCAGACCTTTATTTGATCTTACGATCTAATCAAAATTTATTTCCAAAAATTTTAGAAAGGAGTGGAGAAAGTAAGGAAAGAAATAATATGCGAAAAGAATAATAAGGAAAAGCATTGTGGATAGAAAAAAATGAGGGAAAAGCTTTTTTGAATTGCTTTTTTAAAAGAAGAAAAGGTGAATGATAGAATGAATGAAAAAAAGAAGAGAAAGGATAGGAAAAGGAAGGCTTTTCACTTTATTTACGCTGATGTTAACAAATAGCTATCACACCACTGGAAAATAATTCACATTCACGAAACAAAAACCCACAATATTTCACTTTTTTATTTCACGCAAATTGAAATTGATTATATTCGTTCTTATTGATTTGAATTACTGTAAAATAAATGTCGATGCATTTCTGCAAAATCAAAAAAGACACATTTTATCACAAATAAACTGCACCAAATAGAAATCACTAACACAAAAGAACGAATATAAATCGATAACACTGAATTAATGATAATAAAAAGTAAATTTTAAACATCATCATCATCATCGTCGGCTCGACAACCGGGGTCCGGTCCTGGCCTCCTTCAACAAGTCTCTCCACCCATCCCGGTCTCGAGCCGCCGCCATCCAGTTGCGCACCCCAAGGCTCCGGGCGTCCTGGTCTACGCCATCTCTCCAGCGCAAGCATGGTCTACCACGCTGTCCTCTACCATAGAATGTACGACAAAGAACTTTCCGAGCAGGTTCCTCTTCGCTCATGCGAGCTAGGTGCCCTGCCCACCGGAGTCTACCGAGCTTAATTTTTGTCACGATATCTGCTTCAAGGTAGATTGCGTACAATTCATGATTGTACCGTCTCCGGAATCGTCCTTCCTCACATATGGGGCCAACAATTCTCCTTAAGACTTTTCTCTCGAACGCGGCTAAGAGGTCGGAGTGCCTTTTGCTAAGCACCCAAGTCTCGGATCCATATGTGAGTACTGGCAGGACCATGGTCCTGTACAGCAGCAGTTTTAAAGTTTTGGTGAGATTTCTGGATTTGAAGAGCTTTGACAGACTATAGTAGGCTCTGTTGGATTTGAGAAGCCGCCCGCGTATTTCTTCTTCTATATTGTTATCGGCTGCTACTATTGACCCAAGGTATTTATAGGATTGCACCACTTCAAATTCGTGCTCCGCTACCTTGATTGTTGACCAAATATTCCTCTCGCATTCGACGCCACCATGTACTTTGTTTTACCTTCACTAATGTGCAGCCCCAGATTTTGTGCCGCCTGCTCGATCTGGATGAAGGAATCATGTACAGCTTGCTCAGTTCTTCCGATGATGTCGATGTCGTCTGCGTAAGCCAGTATCTGGCTGGACCTGTTGACGATGGTCCCTCTTGTTGCCGTGCCAGAGTCACGGATTGCTTTCTCCAACGCCAGGTTGAAGAGGAGGCAGGCCAAACCATCCCCTTGTCGGAGTCCATTAAAGATGTTGATTGGTTTGGATAGCAATCCGGCTATTTTTACTTGGCTTGTTACGTTGGTCATGGTCAACCTACATAGTCGTGTCAATTTATTTGGGATGCCGAATTCTCTCATGGCTTTGTAAAGTTCTACCCTGGCTATGCTATCGTAGGCGGCCTTAAAGTCTATAAACAGGTGGTATGTTGGGATGTTAAGTTCTAGACATTTTTCCATCGCCTGCCTAAGGGTAAAGATCTGATCAGTTGTTGATTTGCCTGGAATGAAACCACACTGATATTGTCCGATGATGGTTTTAGCGTATGGGGTTATCCGGTCTTGTAGGATAAAGGAGAGTATCTTATAGGCGGTAAATTTTAGGGCCCTATTATGACTCGCGAGTCGAACGTTCGACTCAGGTCGTTCCGTGGTATTACGAATAGCGAACTTCGAAGTTCGCATTTGAAGACAAAACTGCCAACATTTTGACATTAAAGGCGAACTTCAACTTGGCGATTCGCAAACAGTAATGCCAAACAGTCACATTCGCCAATTTTTAAATGTGACTAGCGAGTCATAATAGGGCCCTTAAACATACCTCTGCAAAATTCGACATCTTGATATGTATTTATGTATGTTTGTATGTATTTATGAAGTATGTATGTATTTATGGCGTATGTTTGTATTTATGACGTATGTATGTATGTATGTATTTATGTTTGTTTTTATTCACTGTTTTCACACTGTTTACACAATATAATAAAAAAATATTTATAATTTACTTGAATAACTATCTTTGATGAGAATCAATAAGGACGAACCTAAAAATTTTGCGAATTTTTATCACTTATTTGGCAAAAAACACGTTTTAAAAACCACAGAATTAATTTTTTTGGTATATAAACAAAATAAAAAAAATATTTGTTTGATGAGATCTTCAAACTGGCTAAAGCGAAAAAAATCAAAAATTAAAAAAATCTCCAAATAATGCTTAAGAAATGTTAAGTTTTTTTTTTTTATTATTCGTTTTTGACTGATTCGTATCTCATAACACGTATTCAGTTAAAAAAATCATTCATTTTTCTTCTATTTTCTCAAAGTTTGAGTTTGAAGATGAAAAATAAAACCATACAAAATGGCCGACAAGAGCATTTGAACAAGGAAAAATGTAAAACCAACCCCCTAAATCATCAACGAATGATAATCCAGCGTTTTCTTTTCTAAAATTGTGCGTCAGACACGCACTCCACCACCCACCCACCCACCAGCCCTACCTACCTACCTACCTACCTACCAACCCACCAGCCCTACCTACCTACCAGCCCCACCTACCTCCCAACCCACTTACCTACCTAGCACCCCAACCCTCCAGCCTACAACCCAGCCAGCCACCCAACCAACTAACTACTAAAACGAAATAATAGCTAATCTCTCTTTATGAGGAGGAGAACCTACCTCGAATGAGTTTTAATAAGAACTGAAAATAATTTAAAACTCACATCTGCTTTTATACTGTTTTTGGACGGCGAATTTGTTTTCGTCGTTTTTGGTCTTATTCTTTTATTATTCTCACTATTTAGTGTGATATGTCACATCCTCAAGGGGCGGGGGTTAACCGACCACCCCATCCACCCACACAACAACCCCCCCAACCAACCAGCGAAACCAAACCACTTTCCAACCCCCTATCACAGTCAGGCTCTTATCAACTCCACCCAAAAAAAACCAACGAAGCCAACCCAGCCACCCACCCACCCACCTGCCAACGCAGCCAACGCAGCCACCGCCCACCAACCAAACTACCCATCCACATACCAACCCACCAACCATCCAACAAAAATATTTTTTTTTTAAATATTAATTAGGAAGAGAACCTGCCTCCTCCGATGTGTAATAAGAACTGAAAATAATTTCGAGGATTTTGTTTGGCGGGATTTCGTACCCAACCCGGCTATGGGTGATGTTGCAGTGGCCTAGTCGGAGTCTTATATAGGATCTGAGAATATTTAGAGATATATTTATCGGGTAGATAGCTTTTTGAGCTTGAGGATTGATTTGAGAGAAGTAATGGAGATAGTCTTTCCATTTACTTATTTTGAGGTTACAAGCTGTGTGCAGAAGGGTTTTTTTTGCATCTTTTTTATTAAAAATGTTGAATTGTATGAGTGGTTCTTCAAGGGCAGTTTTTGCCGTTTTGTCGGCCAACTCATTACCGTTTATTCCAGCATGTCCTGGCACCCATATAATTTTCAGATTTTTATTTCCGATTATTTTATCCCTCAGGCGATCGATTATTTCTGTTTTGTTGTTGAGGCTTTTTAGTGCGGTGATAGTTGATAGGCTGTCTGAAAATATTGCTGTTTTTTTGTTGTTTGTGAACATTGTAGCTTTGAGTAGAGCAAAGGCTTCGGTTGTAAAGATGGAGGTGGAGTCTGCTAGGAGACCTTTGATTTTAATATTTCCTAATTCGTCGACTACTGCAAACGAAAACCCGTGATCATTTTTGGAGCCATCTGTGTAGAGGAAATCAAAATCTGTCCTTTTTAGATTTGCTACCGTTTCCATAAAGATTTTCCGTTACATCTCACTACTTGTTGTGGCTTTTGGGAATCTTTGTAAGTTTGTGTTTATTGAGTCAATTGGTATTTTCCATGGTGGAAATATTGGACATTTTTTTGGTTTGGTTTGAACTGGGAGATTCCATTTTTCTGAATAGTTTGTTGCATTGAGTAGTGATGATGGATAGTTTTGGTGTTTAGTTCTCCGTAGAATTTTTGGGATCAGCAGTTGGATAGGTGATTTATTGCAGGTATTGACTTTGAGTAGGATGGAGGCAGTTTGGAATTCAATTCGTTCGGGAATTGATGGAAGTCCGGCGTCTGTTAAGACATTTTTGATGGGAGTTGTTCGAAATGCTCTTTGGGCCGTTCTAACCGCGCTGTGGTATGATGGTGTTATTAGTTCCAATGATGATTTTGAGCATTTACTGTTAATGGCGAGTCCATAGTCTATTTTTGAAAGCAAAAAGGATTTAATTACATTGATAAGAGAGTTTAAATTACAGAAACTATGCTTAGAAGCTAAGTATCTTATCATATTGATCCTGGTAGCAAGGCTCTTTTTTATATAAAGACAATGTGGCTTAACATTAAATTTACAGTCAAATAAAATTCCTAGAGTTTTTAAAAAAGTTTACATTTTCAATAGTTTTATTGTTTAGATTTACTTAAATGTTTTTGGAGCAGCTGTTTTTTTGCAAATGTGGAGTATTTTACTTTTATCTGTAGATATTTTTGATCCGGAGTATTCACCCCATTTTATTATATCTAGGAGGATATTTGAGAAATCAGCTGCTACGTAGTTTAAGTCTTTACATTTGGATATAATAATTAAATCGTCGGCGTATAAACAATGATTAATTTTGTTATAGTTTCCGATTATGATACTTATTTTATTGAAAGCAATTATAAAGAGCACAACTGAGAGGGGGGATCCTTGGGGGATACCGTTTTCAAGGTTGTGGACTGAAGAAAATGAGTTTTTTATTTTGATTCGAAATTTTCGGTGAGTTAAGAATGCTTTTACATAAGTGATTATTTTAGGACCTACTTTCCATTCAATCAACTCGTTCAAAATAACATGGATACCGATTAAATCGAAAGCTTTCTCGAAGTCGATGGAAAAGAGTGATATGTGGTTTTTTGACGAAAGATCTGAAGCGATGAGTTCATCGATTTGCAATAGTGAATCCATTGTTCCTCTTTCTTTTTTAAAGGCAACTTGGTTGATATCGAGCAGGTTACTTCTTTCAACCAGGATAGTCTACGGAATATGATTTTTTCAGCGACTTTGCTAAGGCATGGTAGTAGGGATATTGGTCTATAACTGGATAGATTTATAGTTTCATTGTTTGGTTTCGTTATAGGCACTACTGTGGCAGTTTTCCATATTTGTTATTTGTGGTATAACACCTTGAGTTAGGATTTCATTGTCAAGGGAGACACTGGCGAGTTTTTGATCATGGCGTATGATATGCGATCAAAGCCAGGCGTGTTGCCCCTTACATGAGTTGATGCAGCTTTCAAATTCAATAAAGTTTATGTTGTTTTCGATTTGTTTTGCTATTTCATTGATAGGCCCTGATGGAATTATAATTGATATAATTCAGAATTAAAGTTTGTGTCTTTGGAAGCGGTTTTAAGTTTTTTAAGTTTAAGTTTAAGTTAAGTTTAAGTTTTTTTTAAATGGCTTTTAACAATATGAAAAAAAAAGAAAGTTAATTAATATTCAGACCGCGTGGTGGGAGAAAAAATGACAGTTCGAAAAGACTATATGATTGCGCTCTTCACACACGTGTTTCTCGGCGTTTGCCAGATATCGACTGGCAATATAATTAAGTTATGAATAAACAGGTGCTATTTACAAATTGATTTCATTGGTGAACATTCATGACATTTTGCAGCTAAGTATAAGAGACTCCTGCTTTACTAGTGATAAACATAAGTCATTAATGAATAACCAAGTTACAACTACTTACAGCTGATATTTCAATCATCAGTTAAGCAGTCAGTTAACTACCAGAGGAATAAATAAGAACAAATGTTTGATTTATCTGTAGATGTTTAACTGAATAGTGAAAAATTGGCTCTTAGTGATTTCATTGCTGAATATTCACCAAGAAAGTCACTTGGTGAACGCCAATGACATCCCCATGTTAATTTCATCGAGCTGGCGATTCCTCTGTGAATTTTTGGAAATTTCCTACTGGGTAGACTTAAAATATCAACATTAGCATACATACATTTAAAACCAGTATTTTTTTTTAGGTTCAAAACAAATAACTACATTAAACTTGCCCGTTAGGTTTTTGGTAAATTTTATTTTCCGTTAAACATAGAGGTTAGAACAAAATATTTTGATGAAGTAAGACAATCAAATATATAGGCATTCAAATTTATTTTTTTTTTAACCTGACAAGAGTTCATTAAATAGATAATTAATACTCCATTCCTAAGATTTTATGGGAAAATAATAAAAGAAGAAAAACATGTGCTGTGGTCACTGGCAACATTGTTTGCGAACATCTGAGGTAACGGTTGGCTTTACATCAATTGGCTCGACGTTGGTCGGTCGAATGACATCACCTTCTGGGGGATCTCGTATTTGTTTTTGAGACACAATGCGATAAATCTCTATATAAATATTAATTGGATATATACAATAAGTTTTAAAAATATAATGTTGTTTTATGTACCTGTGAGAATATTCTGGAATGCTGTTTCAACATTTGTTGAGTCCAGAGCTGATGTTTCAATAAAACTTAGCCCATTTCGTTCAGCAAATGACTTGGCTTCTTCCGTCGGTACAGTTCGCAAATGCCTTAGGTCTGATTTATTGCCAACAAGCATTATAACAATGTTTTGATCGGCATGATCTCTTAATTCCCTTAACCATCTTTCAACATTTTCGTAAGTGAGATGCTTAGCAATGTCGTAGACAAGAAGTGCTCCCACGGCTCCTCTATAGTAAGCTGAAGTTATAGCTCGATACCTCTCTTGTCCAGCAGTGTCCCAAATTTGGGCCTTAATAGTTTTTCCGTCAACCTTTTTTTAACAAATACAAAATTAGTAGTGTGTAAAAGACGATACTGTAAACATCATTACCTCAATACTTCTTGTAGCAAACTCGACGCCAATTGTTGATTTAGATTCCAAATTAAATTCATTTCTTGTAAATCTGGAAAGTAAATTACTTTTTCCTACACCAGAATCGCCTATCAAAACAACTGAAAAAATGTAGTTTAGTTATTGATGGTTTGACAAAGAATGCAGTATAGCGAAGAAATCAACCTTTTTCTTACTAAACAAAGTAAGAAAATCATCTTATGTGAACGCTGAGCTGTTGCTTCGCTACAGTGAAGCCAAATATAATTTAAAAAAGTTATATATAACAAAAAGAAAGAATATTTCCAACAAATCGCACTTAGCTTAGCAAATGTAATAAACCCCAAGCAGTACCGGCAAAAAATCAAAATGTAAAAGAATAAAGGCCACAGATGTGGAGTTAATTTAGAGAAAAGTTGTTCGCGGGCGCAAAAAGGGAATAACTCACCCGATCGTATTCCAATCGAGTTTTATAAAAACGCTACCGTTGCCGTTTCTGGAGAAAATGTGCGAAAGTTTCAATTCCATTTTCAACTCAGCGAAGGTACCAAACTATTTAAAGAAATCCTTAGTATTCCCAATCAACAAAAAAGATGATCCCAATGACCCTGCTAATTATAGAGGAATCTCTTTTACTAACGCCATAGCGAAAATTTTCACTGCAGTTTTACTCAACCGTATCAAAAAATGAGTAAGACGACCACCAATTGCTGAGCGCATTCCAATCCGGTTTTCGTTCAGGATTATTTGACTGCAGACAATATATTTGCTCACTCCGAAAGCGTAAACTGTATATTTTGTTGTTGATTTTAGAGCAGCATTTGATACAATAGATAGAAATGCTCTTTATTTTAAGCTTAGCCAACTAGGAATGTCTACGAAAATGTTAAAAGTACTCAAAGAATTGTACAAAGGCACAAAGTCAGCGGGTTGGGATGGCACAAATGCTTCAGAATCGTTCGATTCTAATAATGGACTCAAACAAGGATGTCTTTTAAGTACAATATTGTTTATTCTGTATATAGACGATGTATCAAGCTTTTTACCAGCGGGCGTTAAGATAGCTAACATTGTTATTAAAACGTTGCTATATGCAGATGACCTGGTGCTATTAGCTGAATCACCTGAGAGCTTACAGTTGATGATCACCAAACTATATGATTATTGTCGCACTTGGAATCTTTTTGTGAATATATCTAAATCGAAAGTTATGGTTGCTGGAAGAAGGTCACTGCGAGAGAATTGGCAATATGGACAAGAAAACATTGAAACGGTAAAAAAATTACAAATACCTGGGTGTTAACATTACTCCATCTTTCAACATGAAATCGCATCTTGCATCGAAATTGAAACCAGCTCTTAAAAAAGAAGGAAAATATGCAGCATATGAAGCAGTAGGACGCTCAATGATGTGTTATGGAGCTCAAGTGTGGGGGTTTTAAGAGTATGAAGAAGTAGAAAAATTGCAAACATTTTTTATCAAAAAAGCATTCCAACTACCACATAACACTCCGAATTATATGATAAATTTCGAAAGTGGACTAGCCCAACTCTACATAATAATGGGTGATTTTTTAAGAGGTTTAGAACTTTTTTTTAAAAAAACACAAAAAATTCGAAAAAATGAATGAAATATTTATTTGAATCGATAGTTTGAACCTTGCAATTTAATGTTTAAAGATAATTTCATGCAAATGTTGACCGCGGCTGCGTCTCAGGTAGCCCATCCGCTGAGTCCAATTTTGGCATACTCTTTCACACATATCGGCCGGTATCTCACGAATGAATGCATGGATGTTGGCTTCCAGTGCGTCAATCGAAGCGGGCTTGTCCCTATAGACATTAGCTTCGACATACCCCCACAAAAAATAATCTAATGGTGTCAAATCGCACGATCTAGGCGGCCAATTGACCGGCCCGAAACGTGAAATTAACTGTTCACCAAACTCGCCTCGCAATTGCGCCATTGTTTCGCGTGCTGTGTGGCATGTGGCACCGTCTTGTTGAAACCACATATCATGCAAGTCAAGAACTTCCATTTCGGGCAAAAAAAAGTTTGTTATCATCGCTCGGTAGCGTTCACCATTGACAGTAACGCTGCGATTCGCATCATCTTTGAAGAAATAGGCCCAATAATGCCGCCGGCCCATAAACCGCACCAAACAGTGGCTTTTTCGGGATGCATTGGTAGCTGTTGCAATGCTTCTGGCTGATCTTCACTCCAAATGCGGCAATTTTGCTTATTTACGTACCCATTCAACCAAAAATGAGCCTCATCGCTGAACACAAGCAGCGCGCGATGAACATTTCGAACCGAGCACGAATTTTGATAGTAAAATTCAATAATTTGCAAGCGTTGTTCATTTGTAAGACGATCCATGGTTAAATTGCAAACCAAACTGAAGCTGTTTGACAGTGACACAAGGTACTAAACACACGTCAGCTGTCAAAACCAGTGTTGCCAAAACCAAACCAGCTAAAAAATCATATACCCTGAATCTTCACGTTGACTACATAATTAAATTGATTTCAACTTATAACCATCAGAGAGAGCAACATGTGTTGGGTTTGCACGCGATTGAGATGAACCTATCTTTTATACAAAAATGAAATGAATTAGCTGAGTATGTCGCTGTAGCTTTAACTATAGATGTTGAAAATCATCTAAATTTACAAGAACAATAATCGTACCCTATTATCAGAGAGCTGGATATTAAAATGAGAAACAACTTTATTCAAAAAGCATCTGATTCAGAAAACCGCCGTTTGTATCCAAACTTAATTCACAACCTTGATGACTTCCAATTTTTCACTGATACCAACAGCTGCATAAAAATATCGTTAATATTCCGAACAAGAGGAGAGTTACTGAACCTGAACGCGACACCTTTCAGTAGCTCTGCGCAAAAATTTTGCACTATATGCAACCTTAATGCGAGGGAAGATACTTTCCTATATACCTTGCTATATGTCCTGTGTTTCGTCAATGGAGACTTCAATTTTTCGAAAATAATACACTTACACTGGAAGAAACAAGAACCAATTAAATGGACCACAGTGGGATACACTGTACAGCTATTGCGAAGCAGCATTAAAGTATCGAACAAACGTCATAAATGAATACTATTAACTTTAACTTTTACAACATAAAGCTAATTTTATACTTATGTCAATCTGGCAGACAGCCGATGTAGCCAATGTCATTTAAATAATTTAAGTTTTTTGTGATATCAATGTAAATTTTAAAGCTTCAAAATGTGAACAATACATGAATCTTTAACCTTAACCTTTTTAACCTTATTACTTCAAATTTTATAAAGCTACGAATTCCTCAGAATACTAATGTCTCATGTAATTTTTCTTGCATCCCCGCAATTTATTTAAATATTTCTGATTCCAAGAAATAGGTAACTCGATTTGTCTACTTTTGATATAACTCTGGTTCTTCGGAGCTACATCCACAGTACTTTAAATAATTTATGATACCTTCTTCATAATTCTAAGATTCTAACCTAGATTTGAAATGTAAAAAAAAAAAAAAAAAAAAAACAAAAATACTCTCATGCATTTTAAGCAAATCATTAGGTTTTTTTAATTCACAGAGAAATTCAATTCAATTTGTTACAATGAATTAGTTACAAATTAGTAGATACATAACATATACATTTAAACCTTCCTAATAGCAAATATAATAGAATACAAAGATGTCGCATCCCATACAAACTTTTGAAGCCAAAAATGTATAACGTGTAATGTAATATATTTTAATATGTAAGAAAAGACACATGTAGCTACCCGGTTATTACTTTGGATGATCGAATCGAGACTTCAGCCTATGAGATTGCTCGTTCTATCGTCCAATGAAATAGCTCGTTGTATAAAAGACATTGTATTTTGTTAGAAAAAGACATCAAAGTTCCTAATAAATACTTTGATTATTAAAAAATTGAAATTTCCTTTTTTAGATTGATTAAATAGTAATAATAGTAATAATAAAGTTAAATATAAATTAAAGAAAAAACTATTTGATATGTCCGACCGTCTGACAAAACGCGAGATGATGAGTGCGCTGCAAAGCGCAGGTATTAATGTACCGGCGACGATTACTCTTAACCGGTTGAGGCAAATGCACGAAAGTCTGAACATCATAGCCGCTGGTCCATTAAATATAAACGCTGAAACCGACGGAACAGCTGCTGCTTAAACACCGCTCCCATATGCCCAACCGAAGCCACCGACGCCACCGATGCCACCGATTGATACAGAGTTAGTGCGCTCATGGTAGAAGTATTGTTTTTTGACGGCTAAATAATTAATAATATCTCTTGTATTAAATTGTGTTTTGATATTGAAGAGTACGTTGTTGTACTGTGTTTTCTGAAATTCATATCAAAATCTATCAATATTTAATAAAAATTGAAAATATTTTGTTATTGAAATAATCAAATTAAAAGAACGGTTGTGCAAGTCCACCGGTTAAACTCTCTCGAGCGCGTGTGTATTAGTGCTGAGTGAATTGAATAATTGTGCAGATTGTAAAAAATCTACTCGTCAATCGGAGTATGTCATCTGCAAAGGTCGATGTTGCCAGGCGTTTCATTTCGAGTGTTTGAATCTGTCAAATTATGAGGTGAAAGCTCTGCAAGCTTCTAAATGTGTTGTTATTTTATGCGAAAGTTGTCAAGAAGAAATTAAATCATTGCAAATTGTCTTGGATAATTTAAATGAAATAAAAAATTATCTTGCATCCTTTGATAAAAAAGTGGAAAAAGTGTTGGAAAGTGGTGCTAAGAGCTTTAATAAAAAAGTGTCATAGCTGAGTTGAAAACATAATAAACAAAATTCTTTTGCGGAAGTACTAAAAAACAAAGTGCGGTGGTAGTGAAACCAATTAATCCTCGAAGTGCAAGCAAAACGGCAGCTGATGTGAAATCAAATCTAAAACCTGAGGAATGCGGTATTCAGCTTTCGGGAATTAAAAAGCTTAATAGTGCAGCTGTTATTGTTGCTTGTGATAACGATGATTCCGTTGAAAAATTTAAAGGTGACGTTGAATCGAAACTTGGCGCATCTTATAGTGTAAATAAAATGGCCGGGAAGCCTCGGATCCGCATTAATAATTTTTCGGAGGAAATGAATGAAAGTGAAATAATAAATTGTCTTAAGAAGCAAAATTCAGTTTTAAAAGAGAAAGAATTAAATGTGAAAGCAATTTGAAAAAATAAAAACAGAAGATATAACTCTTTTATTGCAGTTGTGGAGCTGGATTGTGAAAGTTTCAACGAAATAATAAAAATCGGGTCTGTGAGTTTAGGTTGGGATAGGTGCGATGTAAGGGATGCAGTTTACGTTAAAAGATGTTATAATTGTTTGGGTTTTAATCACATCGCAAAGGACTGTCGGCAAAAAAAAGTGTGTTCTAAGTGTGGCGAAGAGCATGAAGGAGACGGTCTGATATATTGAAATGTGTGAATGGTGCGCGTCTTAATGTTGGCCTAGATATAAATCATCATGCGTTTGATCAAAATTGTGAAGTCTTTAAAAGGAAGCTCTCTATTGAGGAGCGGCGTTGGTTGTAGCAAACAAAAAAATCATCAAATTCGACCATTTTGAATTACTTGAATATTCAAGGCCTTTTATGTAATAAATCAAAACTCGAGTTAATAGTTAAAAAACATAAACCAGAGTTAATTTTATTAAGTGAAACCCACATTACAAGTGATATTGAAGATTCTGAAATAAAAATAAATAACTATGTGACAGTTTGTGAATCGCATTCGCGTCATATAGGAGGTGTCATTGTTTATTCAAAAAAATGTTTACAAGTAAATATGGCTAACATTACAAAATTGAATGAAGCTGTTTGGTGCATGAAATTATATATTTGGATAAACAATATTAAATGGGCTGTGGTCATTTTATACAGATCTCCAAGCACACCGGTAAGTCTTTTTAAAACATTTTATGTGAACTGGTGGATGTAACAAATGGAAGATGAACTTAATGTTATTGTGGCAGGTGATTTTAACATCGACATGTTGATTTCTAATTCCAACGAAAGCTCGATGCGCAGAATTATTGCAGATCAAGGAATGAAATTACTTGTAACACAGCCTACAAGAATAACAAATAACTCAAGGACTTTAGTTGACTACGTACTTACTAGTGTTGAAAGATCCAATGTGAAAGTAATTATAGACAATACTGAACAAATTTCTGATCATGAAACTATTCGAATCGAAGTAGATAATAGTAAAAAAAGCGGCAGTTGCAATAGGAGAGCTATAACCTTCGTGAATTACAAAACAAACGTGATTAATAGTTTGCTTAACTCGGTGAATTTTAGTGATCTTTATTTAAATGTAGAAAACGTAGAGAATTTGTCCGCTTTGTTTCATTCAAAAATTGTTGATTGTTTACAAAAAATGACTGTAAAAAAAATAGTAAGAGGTGAAAATTCAGTTGTTTGGTTTACGGGTGAACTAGAAAGGCTAAGGCAAGATAAAATAAGAGCATACATATAATCGAGCAGCTTATTCTAACGATCGTGTCCTCTGGAATCATTATAAAACAAAGAGAAATAGTTTTAAAAATGCAATTGTTGCAGCAAAAAACAGTTATATCGAAAACCAAATTATCTCTAACACCCCTATTACGACTATCAATTATCAATTGATAGTTGATAAATATTGAAAATCGATATTTAACAACCCAGTTGATAAAAGTTTTGATCATTGAGAATGGTGCAGGCCGTCGTGAATTGCAAGAAAATTATCACCGAATAGTTGTTCAGTTTTTTAATAAATTAAGTTTTAATGCACCAAATTTCAACCAAGTAACAACTTAACATGTGTTTCTACCGTTCAACCACATAATCTGAGAAGAGGCAACAACTTTAGATTGGCAAGATTTAACAGAAACAGGACGCAAAATTCACTGATGTATAGAGGGCTTTTATTTTTCAACAGTTTACCTGAAGAACTTAAAAGTGAACATTTAATGCAAACATTTAAGCAAAAACTATATACTTTCATTATAAATAATTTGTAAAAGAAAAACATTATTATTTCAATGTAAATTTTTTCCACATCATGGTCTCGCCGTGTATGTTTGAAATGATGTTGCTTATCAGCTTCAGATACAGTATGGTTCATGTTTGAATACAAACTTTAATTTCATGTGGTTTAAATTCACCGTCGTGCTTTATTTATCGTAGTCCTAGTTTGGATAGTAATTCAACTTCTAACGAATTAGATGCACTATCCGACTCCATCCAGAGAATTATTACCCATTTTCTGCACAGTAAAATCGTTGTTACGAGCGATTTCAATGTACATAATTCTTCGTGGCTACGCTATTCGGGTCAGACAACACCCGAAGGAAGGTATGCAAATATTTTTGCTGAGTTAAACAACCTGACTCAGTTTGTCGACGAGCCCACTCGGATTCCTGACGTTGCAGGTTGAAAATCCTCTTAATTTACAAGAACAATAATTGTACCCTATTATCAGAGAGCTGGATATTAAAATGAGAAACAACTTTATTCAAAAAGCATCTGATTCAGAAAACCGCCGTTTGTATCCAAACTTAATTCACAACCTTGATGACTTCCAATTTTTCACTGATACCAACAGCTGCAGAAAAATATCGTTAATATTCCGAACAAGAGGAGAGTTACTGAACCTGAACGCGACACCTTTCAGTAGCTCTGCGCAAAAATTTTGCACTATATGCAACCTTAATGCGAGGGAAGATACTTTCCTATATACCTTGCTATATGCCCTGTGTTTCGTCAATGGAGACTTCGATTTTTCGAAAATAATACACTTACACTGGAAGAAACAAGAACCATTTAAATGGACCACAGTGGGATACACTGTACAGCTATTGCGAAGCAGCATTAAAGTATCGAACAAACTTCATAAATGAATACTATTAACTTTAACTTTTACAACATAAAGCTAATTTTATACTTATGTCAATCTGGCAGACAGCCGATGTAGCCAATGTCATTTAAATCATTTAAGTTTTTTGTGATATCAATGTAAATTTTAAAGCTTCAAAATGTGAACAATACATGAATCTTTAACCTTAACCTTTTTAACCTTTTTACTTCAAATTTTATAAAGCTACGAATTCCTCAGAATACTAATGTCTCATGTAATTTTTGTTGCATCCCAGCAATTTATTTAAATATTTCTAACTGATTCCAAGAAATAGGTAACTCGATTTGTCTACTTTTGATATTACTCTGGTTCTTCGGAGCTACATCCACAGTACTTTAAATAATTTATGATACCTTCTTCATAATTCTAAGATTCTAACCTAGATTTTGAAATGTAAAAAAAAAAAAACAAAAATACTCCCAACCATGCATTTTTAGCAAATCATTAGGTTTTTTTAATTCACAGAGAAATTCAATTCAATTTGTTACAATGAATTAGTTACAAATTAGTAGATACATAACATATACATTTAAGCCTTCCTAATAGCAAAGATAATAGAATACAAAGATGTTGCATCCCATACAAACTTTTGAAACCAAAAATGTATAACGTGTAATGTAATATATTTTAATATGTAAGAAAAGACACATGTAGCTACCCGGTTATTACTTTGGATGATCGAATCGAGACTTCAGCCAATGAGATTGCTCGTTCTATCGTCCAATGAAATAGCTCGTTGTATAAAAGACATTGTATTTTGTTAGAAAAAGACATCAAAGTTCCTAATAAATACTTTGATTATTAAAAAATTGAAATTTCCTTTTTTAGATTGATTTAATGCCCAGATGTGGGGTATATTCACCCAATTAAAGTAAAGTTAAATATAAATTAAAGAAAAAACTATTTGATATGTCCGACCGTCTGACAAAACGCGAGATGATGAGTGCGCTGCAAAGCGCAGGTATTAATGTACCGGCGACGATTACTCTTAACCGGTTGAGGCAAATGCACGAAAGTCTGAACATCATAGCCGCTGGTCCATTAAATATAAGCGCTGAAACCGACGGAACAGCTGCTGCTTAAACACCGCTCCCATATGCCCAACCGAAGCCACCGACGCCACCGATGCCACCGATTGATACAGAGTTAGTGCGCTCATGGTAGAAGTATTGTTTTTTGACGGCTAAACAATTAATAACATCTCGCGTATTAAATTGTGTTTTGATATTGAAGAGTAGGGTGTTGTACTGTCAGCCCTATTACGATTTTCAATTATAAATTGATATTTGATGATAAATATTGAAATTTTGTACATTAAAACTTAATTTATTAAAAAACTGAACAACTATTTGGTGATAATTATTAATTTTCTTGCAATTCACGACGGACTGCACCATTCTCAATGATTAAAACTTTTATCAATTGGGTTGTCAAATATCGATTTTCAATATTTATCAACTATCAATTGATAATTGACAATCGTAATAGGGCTGTGTGTTTTCATTAGTGGTTTGCTGAAATTCATATCAAAATCTATCAATATTTAATAAAAATTGAAAATATTTTGTTATTGAAATAATCAAATTAAAAGAACGGTTGTGCAAGTCCACCGGTTAAACTCTCTCGAGCGCGTGTGTATTAGTGCTGAGTGAATTGAATAATTGTGCAGATTGTAAAAAATCTACTCGTCAATCGGAGTATGTCATCTGCAAAGGTCGATGTTGCCAGGCGTTTCATTTCGAGTGTTTGAATCTGTCAAATTATGAGGTGAAAGCTCTGCAAGCTTCTAAATGTGTTGTTATTTTATGCGAAAGTTGTCAAGAAGAAATTAAATCATTGCAAATTGTCTTGGATATTTTAAATGAAATAAAAAATTATCTTGCATCCTTTGATAAAAAAGTGGAAAAAGTGTTGGAAAGTGGTGCTAAGAGCTTTAATGAAAAAAGTGTCATAGCTGAGTTGAAAACATAATAAACAAAATTCTTTTGCGGAAGTACTAAAAAACAAAGTGCGGTGGTAGTGAAACCAATTAATCCTCGAAGTGCAAGCAAAACGGAAGCTGATGTGAAATCAAATCTAAAACCTGAGGAATGCGGTATTCAGCTTTCGGGAATTAAAAAGCTTAATAGTACAGCTGTTATTGTTGCTTGTGATAACGATAATTCCGTTGAAAAATTTAAAGGTGACGTTGAATCGAAACTTGGCGCATCTTATAGTGTAAATAAAATGGCCGGGAAGCCTCGGATCCGCATTAATAATTTTTCGGAGGAAATGAATGAAAGTGAAATAATAAATTGTCTTAAGAAGCAAAATTCAGTTTTAAAAGAGAAAGAATTAAATGTGAAAGCAATTTGAAAAAATAAAAACAGAAGATATAACCATTGAATAAATATAAATAGAAGGTGACACCTGGGGAAAACTCCGCTAAGGTTTTGGGTGGTCGCTGCTGTCGCATAAAAAAATATGCCAGGTTTATGAATTCAATAAAATAAATTTCCTTAATTATTATTCCCATTCATGTATTTGAATGGGAATTTTTCACTAATGCTATGGTAACGAATGTTGTGTTTTATTTTGTATTCATATTTTTGTACATTTCTATGGAAACGGATGTGACTGTGTTAGGTCTGAAATTTTGAATTTTTATTGGATTATTTATGTATGTATGTATGTTTTAATTTATTTATGAGGATGAAAATCATTTTCGTTATGATTTCAATTCTTTACTGAAATCAAAACAGGAACTTACTACCTACATATGTATGTACATTTTATATTGATTTTCATTTAAATCTGCATATCTTTACTCGGATAACTTAAGTACTTCTGATTTGATCTTTAAGGCAAAGGTCTCAAAATGCAAGAAATATAACAAGATACATTTTGTTAGGTAAGACAATATTTTGTGGGTCAGTATATGAGGGAAAGAGAGAGGTTGGGTAACCATAATTTGCAAACGCCGAGGGCTGAAGAAAACTACCAATGTACATACATATTGTAATTTTTAACAATCCTTTTGATAAGTTTATAAACCAAGAACCAAGGCATAGTGACTTGCAAATATGCATAAATCAATCGTGTGCGTGTCTGCCATATCATTGAAAAATATGAAGGTACTTTACAGATCTTCAATGTCAAGGTCTCAAAACACTACAAATGTTAACGAATTAGTATTTTTAAAAAGAGAAAAGCTACAAAAAAATATATACTAATTCAATCATGTTTTTTAAGACATTTGTCGTTTAATATTTAATCATAATTATTTATTGTTAAGGTTTTGTAGAAAACTCTTCTGATATCGATTCAAATATCGAAGATGATGAAGAAAATAATTCATGTGAACTTGATGATTCTGATTCAGAAGAAGAGTCAGTTCAAAACATATCAGAAATGGCAACAACTCAGTGGATATATCGCAAAATCATTACTCAAAAAAAACAGAATGTAATAATTGCAAAAATTTTATGGTTAAAACAAATAATCAAAGTAAAACGTACAAAATTTATGAAGAACTAATAAAATGTCGAGAATATGAAAAGACAACAAACGGAGGCCTCGTAATTCCTACATATAAGTTCGTGAAGATGGTAGAAAATATTATCAGATGTTTTGAAAACAATTTTGATGATATCTGCTTTCAAAAAAATATATCAAGTTTGTGCTATAAAATATGCCAGGGTGAAGTTCAAATTCCATGTTCTTCAGTTGAACATAAGAAACTTTTCATAGAATATACAATGCGAATACTGTTGCGTACGAAAATTAAAATAATAAATTCGAGGGCCAAGTGCTCAAAAAAAAAACTGAAAAAATTAGACATATTGAGACATATACAAAATTCAATTTATAACAAATTTCACCTTTTTTCCAGGTAAGATATATTATGCGGCTAATATAACTTTAATTTGATTTTTATTTTTTATTATAGAAGAGGGCGAAGATTTTGTATAACGAACAAAATTCATTAACAAATAATCCATGGAGTAGGCCTACAGGGGATACCATGTACAAAAAAAACGCGCCATGCATTCTACCTCAAAGGTGGTGTGGAAATAAATGCAACCTATGCCAATATTTCCAAACTTTTCTAATCAGTATATCTTTTCTTTACTCAGTTTACTATGCATGAACGATTTGTACTGCTTTTTTCTGAAAATATGTTTTAAAATTTTTACATAATTAATATTTAAAATACTAACAGTTTCTCTTCTATTTAAGAATAAATTTAAAATTTTATAATATGTACATATGTAAGAAATAATTTAAAAATAAAACCACTCAAAATTTTGTTTTTTTAACAACTATGTTTTATGCATACAATTATTCATAAAATACAAAATCCACTTAACATAAATAGAAGCACGTGCGACTCAGTCAATTTTTTTTCATACAGGATTTCATCTATAAATTATCTACCTACTTACATAATTACTTTTAATATCTTTTTTTCTTATACAGAGGCATTTTTGCAGTCAATATATCTAAAAACCTATTAAATTTAGCTTTACCCCTTGCACACTTGTACATATGTAAGTTTTTGTTAATACATTACTTTTCTTTAATACATAACATACACATTACACAACAATGTTACTTAAAGATCTTGACAAAACATATAGGTACATTCACTTGATTTTCGCTGGTGTGTAGTGCTAAATCCCTAAAATATATTAAAATTTTCATACCTAAAAACAAAAATATCTTTCTCAGAAATGATAGAAAAAATAAAACAGTCAAAATCAAGAAATTTTTCAAGCCTTTAACTGCTGAAATTTTATTCTTTTTCTAATTTTTCAAATAAAATACTCAACTATCATCAGCTAGTTTGTTCTATATTTCAATATGAAAAATATAATCTTCAGCGTAGTTTAAAAAAATATCGTCATGTAAACAAAAAGAACCAATACTGCTAAAGGAATGTACACAGATACATTTTTCCCACGGCTTATAGTGAAAATTGTAAACAAATTTCAAAACAAACAAAATATTGACATCGTTGTCTTGGATACCGATACAAAAAGGAACAATTTAATAAATCAAATATCCCTATTCAATTGGTTTGTGTACACACAAATTCGACATCTTTTATTTCGTTACTCCCAAATGCCGCCGAGGAGAGATGGTCGCTTTGAGTAATTGGGTGTCACTTCTATTTATATTTATTCAATGATATAACTCTTTTATTGCAGTTGTGGAGCTGGATTGTGAAAGTTTCAACGAAATAATTAAAATCGGGTGTTTGAGTTTAGGTTGGGATAGGTGCGATGTAAGGGATGCAGTTTACGTTAAAAGATGTTATAATTGTTTGGGTTTTAACCACATCGCAAAGAACTGTCGGCAAAAAAAAGTGTGTTCTAAGTGTGGCGAAGAGCATGAAGGAGACGGTCTGATATATTGAAATGTGTGAATTGTGGGCGTCTTAATGTTGGCCTAGATATAAATCATCATGCGTTTGATCAAAATTGTGAAGTTTTTAAAAGGAAGCTCTCTATTGAGGAGCGGCGTTGGTTGTAGCAAACAAAAAAATCATCAAATTCGACCATTTTGTATTACTTGAATATTCAAGGCCTTTTATGTAATAAATCGGAACTCGAGTTAATAGTTAAAAAACATAAACCAGAGTTAATTTTATTAAGTGAAACCCACATTACAAGTGATATTGAAGATTCTGAAATAAAAATAAATAACTACATATGTGACAGTTTGTGAATCGCATTCGCGTCATATAGGAGGTGTCATTGTTTATTCAAAAAAATGTTTACAAGTAAATATGGTTAACATAACAAAATTGAATGAAGCTGTTTGGTGCATGAAATTATATATTTGGATAAACAATATTAAATGGGCTGTGGTCATTTTATACAGATCTCCAAGCACACCGGTAAGTCTTTTTAAAACATTTTATGTGAACTGGTGGATGTAACAAATGGAAGATGAACTTAATGTTATTGTGGCAGGTGATTTTAACATCGACATGTTGATTTCTAATTCCAACGAAAGCTCGATGCGCAGAATTATTGCAGATCAAGGAATGAAATTACTTGTAACACAGCCTACAAGAATAACAAATAACTCAAGGACTTTAGTTGACTACGTACTTACTTGTGTTGAAAGATCCAATGTGAAAGTAATTATAGACAATACTGAACAAATTTCTGATCATGAAACTATTCGAATCGAAGTAGATAGTAGTAAAAAAAGCGGCAGTTGCAATAGGAGAGCTATAACCTTCGTGAATTACAAAACAAACGTGATGAATAGTTTGCTTAACTCGGTGAATTTTAGTGATCTTTATTTAAATGTAGAAAACGTAGAGAATTTGTCCGCTTTGTTTCATTCAAAAATTGTTGATTGTTTACAAAAAATGACTGTAAAAAAAACAGTAAGAGGTGAAAATTCAGTTGTTTGGTTTACTGGTGAACCAGATAGGCTAAGGCAAGATAAAATAAGAGCATATAATCGAGCAGCTTATTCTAACGATCGTGTCCTCTGGAATCATTATAAAACAAAGAGAAATAGTTTTAAAAATGCAATTGTTGCAGCAAAAAACAGTTATATCGAAAACCAAATTATCTCTAACACCCCTATTACGACTATTAATTATCAATTGATAGTTGATAAACATTGAAAATCGATATTTAACAACCCACTTGATAAAAATTTTGATCATTGAGAATGGTACAGGCCGTTGTGAATTGCAAGAAAATTATCACCGAATAGTTGTTCAGTTTTTTAATAAATTAAGTTTTAATGCACCAAATTTCAACCAAGTAACAACTTAACATGTGTTTCTACCGTTCAACCACATAATCTGAGAAGAGGCAACAACTTTAGATTGGCAAGATTCAACAGAAACAGGACGCAAAATTCACTGATGTATAGAGGGCTTTTATTTTTCAACAGTTTACCTGAAGAACTTAAAAGTGAACATTTAATGCAAACATTTAAGCAAAAACTATATACTTTCATTATAAATAATTTGTAAAAGAAAAATATTATTATTTCAATTTAAATTTTTTCCACATCATGGTCTCGCCGTGTATGTTCGAAATGATGTTGCTTATCAGCTTCAGATACAGTATGGTTCATGTTTGAATACAAACTTTAATTTCATGTGGTTTAAATTCACCGTCCATAAGCGCATCATCCATACGTGTTTTATTTATCGTAGTCCTAGTTTGGATAGTAATTCAACTAGATGCACTATCCGACTCCATCCAGAGAATTATTTCCCATTTTCTGCACAGTGAAATCGTTGTTACGGGCGATTTCAATGTACATAATTCTTCTTGGCTACGCTATTCGGGTCAGACAACACCCGAAGGAAGGTATGCAAATATTTTTGCTGAGTTAAACAACCTGACTAAGCTTGTCGACGAGCCCACTCGGATTCCTGACGTTGCAGGTTGAAAATCCTCTAAATTTACAAGAACAATAATTGTACCCTATTATCAGAGAGCTGGATATTAAAATGAGAAACAACTTTATTCAAAAAGCATCTGATTCAGAAAACCGCCGTTTGTATCCAAACTTAATTCACAACCTTGATGACTTCCAATTTTTCACTGATACCAACAGCTGCAGAAAAATATCGTTAATATTCCGAACAAGAGGAGTTACTGAACCTGAACGCGACACCTTTCAGTAGCTCTGCGCAAAAATTTTGCACTATATGCAACCTTAATGCGAGGGAAGATACTTTCCTATATACCTTGCTATATGCCCTGTGTTTCGTCAATGGAGACTTCAATTTTTCGAAAATAATACACTTACACTGGAAGAAACAAGAACCATTTAAATGGACCACAGTGGGATACACTGTACAGCTATTGCGAAGCAGCATTAAAGTATCGAACAAACGTCATAAATGAATACTATTAACTTTAACTTTTACAACATAAAGCTAATTTTATACTTATGTCAATCTGGCAGACAGCCGATGTAGCCAATGTCATTTAAATCATTTAAGTTTTTTGTGATATCAATGTAAATTTTAAAGCTTCAAAATGTGAACAATACATGAATCTTTAACCTTAACCTTTTTAACCTTATTACTTCAAATTTTATAAAGCTACGAATTCCTCAGAATACTAATGTCTCATGTAATTTTTGTTGCATCCCAGCAATTTATTTAAATATTTCTAACTGATTCCAAGAAATAGGTAACTCGATTTGTCTACTTTTGATATTACTCTGGTTCTTCGGAGCTACATCCACAGTACTTTTAATAATTTATGATACCTTCTTCATAATTCTAAGATTCTAACCTAGATTTTGAAATGTAAAAAAAAAAAAAACAAAAATGCTCCCAACCATGCATTTTTAGCAAATCATTAGGTTTTTTAATTCACAGGGAAATTAAATTCAATTTGTTACAATGAATTAGTTACAAATTAGTAGATACATAACATATACATTTAAACCTTCCTAATAGCAAAGATAATAGAATACAAAGATGTCGCATCCCATACAAACTTTTGAAACCAAAAATGTATAACGTGTAATGTAATATATTTTAATATGTAAGAAAAGACACATGTAGCTACCCGGTTATTACTTTGGATGATCGAATCGAGACTTCAGCCAATGAGATTGCTCGTTCTATCGTCCAATGAAATAGCTCGTTGTATAAAAGACATTGTATTTTGTTAGAAAAAGACATCAAAGTTCCTAATAAATACTTTGATTATTAAAAAATTGAAATTTCCTTTTTTAGATTGATTTAATGCCCAGATGTGGGGTATATTCACCCAATTAAAGTAAAGTTAAATATAAATTAAAGAAAAAACTATTTGATATGTCCGACCGTCTGACAAAACGCGAGATGATGAGTGCGCTGCAAAGCGCAGGTATTAATGTACCGGCGACGATTACTCTTAACCGGTTGAGGCAAATGCACGAAAGTCTGAACATCATAGCCGCTGGTCCATTAAATATAAGCGCTGAAACCGACGGAACAGCTGCTGCTTAAACACCGCTCCCATATGCCCAACCGAAGCCACCGACGCCACCGATGCCACCGATTGATACAGAGTTAGTGCGCTCATGGTAGAAGTATTGTTTTTTGACGGCTAAACAATTAATAACATCTCGCGTATTAAATTGTGTTTTGATATTGAAGAGTATGGTGTTGTACTGTCAGCCCTATTACGATTTTCAATTATAAATTGATATTTGATGATAAATATTGAAATTTTGTACATTAAAACTTAATTTATTAAAAAACTGAACAACTATTTGGTGATAATTATTAATTTTCTTGCAATTCACGACGGACTGCACCATTCTCAATGATTAAAACTTTTATCAATTGGGTTGTCAAATATCGATTTTCAATATTTATCAACTATCAATTGATAATTGACAATCGTAATAGGGCTGTGTGTTTTCATTAGTGGTTTGCTGAAATTCATATCAAAATCTATCAATATTTAATAAAAATTGAAAATATTTTGTTATTGAAATAATCAAATTAAAAGAACGGTTGTGCAAGTCCACCGGTTAAACTCTCTCGAGCGCGTGTGTATTAGTGCTGAGTGAATTGAATAATTGTGCAGATTGTAAAAAATCTACTCGTCAATCGGAGTATGTCATCTGCAAAGGTCGATGTTGCCAGGCGTTTCATTTCGAGTGTTTGAATCTGTCAAATTATGAGGTGAAAGCTCTGCAAGCTTCTAAATGTGTTGTTATTTTATGCGAAAGTTGTCAAGAAGAAATTAAATCATTGCAAATTGTCTTGGATATTTTAAATGAAATAAAAAATTATCTTGCATCCTTTGATAAAAAAGTGGAAAAAGTGTTGGAAAGTGGTGCTAAGAGCTTTAATGAAAAAAGTGTCATAGCTGAGTTGAAAACATAATAAACAAAATTCTTTTGCGGAAGTACTAAAAAACAAAGTGCGGTGGTAGTGAAACCAATTAATCCTCGAAGTGCAAGCAAAACGGAAGCTGATGTGAAATCAAATCTAAAACCTGAGGAATGCGGTATTCAGCTTTCGGGAATTAAAAAGCTTAATAGTACAGCTGTTATTGTTGCTTGTGATAACGATAATTCCGTTGAAAAATTTAAAGGTGACGTTGAATCGAAACTTGGCGCATCTTATAGTGTAAATAAAATGGCCGGGAAGCCTCGGATCCGCATTAATAATTTTTCGGAGGAAATGAATGAAAGTGAAATAATAAATTGTCTTAAGAAGCAAAATTCAGTTTTAAAAGAGAAAGAATTAAATGTGAAAGCAATTTGAAAAAATAAAAACAGAAGATATAACCATTGAATAAATATAAATAGAAGGTGACACCTGGGGAAAACTCCGCTAAGGTTTTGGGTGGTCGCTGCTGTCGCATAAAAAAATATGCCAGGTTTATGAATTCAATAAAATAAATTTCCTTAATTATTATTCCCATTCATGTATTTGAATGGGAATTTTTCACTAATGCTATGGTAACGAATGTTGTGTTTTATTTTGTATTCATATTTTTGTACATTTCTATGGAAACGGATGTGACTGTGTTAGGTCTGAAATTTTGAATTTTTATTGGATTATTTATGTATGTATGTATGTTTTAATTTATTTATGAGGATGAAAATCATTTTCGTTATGATTTCAATTCTTTACTGAAATCAAAACAGGAACTTACTACCTACATATGTATGTACATTTTATATTGATTTTCATTTAAATCTGCATATCTTTACTCGGATAACTTAAGTACTTCTGATTTGATCTTTAAGGTAAAGGTCTCAAAATGCAAGAAATATAACAAGATACATTTTGTTAGGTAAGACAATATTTTGTGGGTCAGTATATGAGGGAAAGAGAGAGGTTGGGTAACCATAATTTGCAAATGCCGAGGGCTGAAGAAAACTACCAATGTACATACATATTGTAATTTTTAACAATCCTTTTGATAAGTTTATAAACCAAGAACCAAGGCATAGTGACTTGCAAATATGCATAAATCAATCGTGTGCGTGTCTGCCATATCATTGAAAAATATGAAGGTACTTTACAGATCTTCAATGTCAAGGTCTCAAAACACTACAAATGTTAACGAATTAGTATTTTTAAAAAGAGAAAAGCTACAAAAAAATATATACTAATTCAATCATGTTTTTTAAGACATTTGTCGTTTAATATTTAATCATAATTATTTATTGTTAAGGTTTTGTAGAAAACTCTTCTGATATCGATTCAAATATCGAAGATGATGAAGAAAATAATTCATGTGAACTTGATGATTCTGATTCAGAAGAAGAGTCAGTTCAAAACATATCAGAAATGGCAACAACTCAGTGGATATATCGCAAAATCATTACTCAAAAAAAACAGAATGTAATAATTGCAAAAATTTTATGGTTAAAACAAATAATCAAAGTAAAACGTACAAAATTTATGAAGAACTAATAAAATGTCGAGAATATGAAAAGACAACAAACGGAGGCCTCGTAATTCCTACATATAAGTTCGTGAAGATGGTAGAAAATATTATCAGATGTTTTGAAAACAATTTTGATGATATCTGCTTTCAAAAAAATATATCAAGTTTGTGCTATAAAATATGCCAAGGTGAAGTTCAAATTCCATGTTCTTCAGTTGAACATAAGAAACTTTTCATAGAATATACAATGCGAATACTGTTGCGTACGAAAATTAAAATAATAAATTCGAGGGCCAAGTGCTCAAAAAAAAAACTGAAAAAATTAGACATGTTGAGACATATACAAAATTCAATTTATAACAAATTTCACCTTTTTTCCAGGTAAGATATATTATGCGGCTAATATAACTTTAATTTGATTTTTATTTTTTATTATAGAAGAGGGCGAAGATTTTGTATAACGAACAAAATTCATTAACAAATAATCCATGGAGTAGGCCTACAGGGGATACCATGTACAAAAAAAACGCGCCATGCATTCTACCTCAAAGGTGGTGTGGAAATAAATGCAACCTATGCCAATATTTCCAAACTTTTCTAATCAGTATATCTTTTCTTTACTCAGTTTACTATGCATGAACGATTTGTACTGCTTTTTTCTGAAAATATGTTTTAAAATTTTTACATAATTAATATTTAAAATACTAACAGTTTCTCTTCTATTTAAGAATAAATTTAAAATTTTATAATATGTACATATGTAAGAAATAATTTAAAAATAAAACCACTCAAAATTTTGTTTTTTTAACAACTATGTTTTATGCATACAATTATTCATAAAATACAAAATCCACTTAACATAAATAGAAGCACGTGCGACTCAGTCAATTTTTTTTCATACAGGATTTCATCTATAAATTATCTACCTACTTACATAATTACTTTTAATATCTTTTGTTCTTATACAGAGGCATTTTTGCAGTCAATATATCTAAAAACCTATTAAATTTAGCTTTACCCCTTGCACACTTGTACATATGTAAGTTTTTGTTAATACATTACTTTTCTTTAATACATAACATACACATTACACAACAATGTTACTTAAAGATCTTGACAAAACATATAGGTACATTCACTTGATTTTCGCTGGTGTGTAGTGCTAAATCCCTAAAATATATTAAAATTTTCATACCTAAAAACAAAAATATCTTTCTCAGAAATGATAGAAAAAATAAAACAGTCAAAATCAAGAAATTTTTCAAGCCTTTAACTGCTGAAATTTTATTCTTTTTCTAATTTTTCAAATAAAATACTCAACTATCATCAGCTAGTTTGTTCTATATTTCAATATGAAAAATATAATCTTCAGCGTAGTTTAAAAAAATATCGTCATGTAAACAAAAAGAACCAATACTGCTAAAGGAATGTACACAGATACATTTTTCCCACGGCTTATAGTGAAAATTGTAAACAAATTTCAAAACAAACAAAATATTGACATCGTTGTCTTGGATACCGATACAAAAAGGAACAATTTAATAAATCAAATATCCCTATTCAATTGGTTTGTGTACACACAAATTCGACATCTTTTATTTCGTTACTCCCAAATGCCGCCGAGGAGAGATGGTCGCTTTGAGTAATTGGGTGTCACTTCTATTTATATTTATTCAATGATATAACTCTTTTATTGCAGTTGTGGAGCTGGATTGTGAAAGTTTCAACGAAATAATTAAAATCGGGTGTTTGAGTTTAGGTTGGGATAGGTGCGATGTAAGGGATGCAGTTTACGTTAAAAGATGTTATAATTGTTTGGGTTTTAACCACATCGCAAAGAACTGTCGGCAAAAAAAAGTGTGTTCTAAGTGTGGCGAAGAGCATGAAGGAGACGGTCTGATATATTGAAATGTGTGAATTGTGGGCGTCTTAATGTTGGCCTAGATATAAATCATCATGCGTTTGATCAAAATTGTGAAGTTTTTAAAAGGAAGCTCTCTATTGAGGAGCGGCGTTGGTTGTAGCAAACAAAAAAATCATCAAATTCGACCATTTTGTATTACTTGAATATTCAAGGCCTTTTATGTAATAAATCGGAACTCGAGTTAATAGTTAAAAAACATAAACCAGAGTTAATTTTATTAAGTGAAACCCACATTACAAGTGATATTGAAGATTCTGAAATAAAAATAAATAACTACATATGTGACAGTTTGTGAATCGCATTCGCGTCATATAGGAGGTGTCATTGTTTATTCAAAAAAATGTTTACAAGTAAATATGGTTAACATAACAAAATTGAATGAAGCTGTTTGGTGCATGAAATTATATATTTGGATAAACAATATTAAATGGGCTGTGGTCATTTTATACAGATCTCCAAGCACACCGGTAAGTCTTTTTAAAACATTTTATGTGAACTGGTGGATGTAACAAATGGAAGATGAACTTAATGTTATTGTGGCAGGTGATTTTAACATCGACATGTTGATTTCTAATTCCAACGAAAGCTCGATGCGCAGAATTATTGCAGATCAAGGAATGAAATTACTTGTAACACAGCCTACAAGAATAACAAATAACTCAAGGACTTTAGTTGACTACGTACTTACTTGTGTTGAAAGATCCAATGTGAAAGTAATTATAGACAATACTGAACAAATTTCTGATCATGAAACTATTCGAATCGAAGTAGATAGTAGTAAAAAAAGCGGCAGTTGCAATAGGAGAGCTATAACCTTCGTGAATTACAAAACAAACGTGATGAATAGTTTGCTTAACTCGGTGAATTTTAGTGATCTTTATTTAAATGTAGAAAACGTAGAGAATTTGTCCGCTTTGTTTCATTCAAAAATTGTTGATTGTTTACAAAAAATGACTGTAAAAAAAACAGTAAGAGGTGAAAATTCAGTTGTTTGGTTTACTGGTGAACCAGATAGGCTAAGGCAAGATAAAATAAGAGCATATAATCGAGCAGCTTATTCTAACGTGTCCTCTGGAATCATTATAAAACAAAGAGAAATAGTTTTAAAAATGCAATTGTTGCAGCAAAAAACAGTTATATCGAAAACCAAATTATCTCTAACACCCCTATTACGACTATTAATTATCAATTGATAGTTGATAAACATTGAAAATCGATATTTAACAACCCACTTGATAAAAATTTTGATCATTGAGAATGGTACAGGCCGTTGTGAATTGCAAGAAAATTATCACCGAATAGTTGTTCAGTTTTTTAATAAATTAAGTTTTAATGCACCAAATTTCAACCAAGTAACAACTTAACATGTGTTTCTACCGTTCAACCACATAATCTGAGAAGAGGCAACAACTTTAGATTGGCAAGATTCAACAGAAACAGGACGCAAAATTCACTGATGTATAGAGGGCTTTTATTTTTCAACAGTTTACCTGAAGGACTTAAAAGTGAACATTTAATGCAAACATTTAAGCAAAAACTATATACTTTCATTATAAATAATTTGTAAAAGAAAAATATTATTATTTCAATTTAAATTTTTTCCACATCATGGTCTCGCCGTGTATGTTCGAAATGATGTTGCTTATCAGCTTCAGATACAGTATGGTTCATGTTTGAATACAAACTTTAATTTCATGTGGTTTAAATTCACCGTCCATAAGCGCATCATCCATACGTGTTTTATTTATCGTAGTCCTAGTTTGGATAGTAATTCAACTAGATGCACTATCCGACTCCATCCAGAGAATTATTTCCCATTTTCTGCACAGTGAAATCGTTGTTACGGGCGATTTCAATGTACATAATTCTTCTTGGCTACGCTATTCGGGTCAGACAACACCCGAAGGAAGGTATGCAAATATTTTTGCTGAGTTAAACAACCTGACTAAGCTTGTCGACGAGCCCACTCGGATTCCTGACGTTGCAGGTTGAAAATCCTCTAAATTTACAAGAACAATAATTGTACCCTATTATCAGAGAGCTGGATATTAAAATGAGAAACAACTTTATTCAAAAAGCATCTGATTCAGAAAACCGCCGTTTGTATCCAAACTTAATTCACAACCTTGATGACTTCCAATTTTTCACTGATACCAACAGCTGCAGAAAAATATCGTTAATATTCCGAACAAGAGGAGTTACTGAACCTGAACGCGACACCTTTCAGTAGCTCTGCGCAAAAATTTTGCACTATATGCAACCTTAATGCGAGGGAAGATACTTTCCTATATACCTTGCTATATGCCCTGTGTTTCGTCAATGGAGACTTCAATTTTTCGAAAATAATACACTTACACTGGAAGAAACAAGAACCATTTAAATGGACCACAGCTATTGCGAAGCAGCATTAAAGTATCGAACAAACGTCATAAATGAATACTATTAACTTTAACTTTTACAACATAAAGCTAATTTTATACTTATGTCAATCTGGCAGACAGCCGATGTAGCCAATGTCATTTAAATCATTTAAGTTTTTTGTGATATCAATGTAAATTTTAAAGCTTCAAAATGTGAACAATACATGAATCTTTAACCTTAACCTTTTTAACCTTATTACTTCAAATTTTATAAAGCTACGAATTCCTCAGAATACTAATGTCTCATGTAATTTTTGTTGCATCCCAGCAATTTATTTAAATATTTCTAACTGATTCCAAGAAATAGGTAACTCGATTTGTCTACTTTTGATATTACTCTGGTTCTTCGGAGCTACATCCACAGTACTTTTAATAATTTATGATACCTTCTTCATAATTCTAAGATTCTAAACTAGATTTTGAAATGTAAAAAAAAAAAAAACAAAAATGCTCCCAACCATGCATTTTTAGCAAATCATTAGGTTTTTTAATTCACAGGGAAATTAAATTCAATTTGTTACAATGAATTAGTTACAAATTAGTAGATACATAACATATACATTTAAACCTTCCTAATAGCAAAGATAATAGAATACAAAGATGTCGCATCCCATACAAACTTTTGAAACCAAAAATGTATAACGTGTAATGTAATATATTTTAATATGTAAGAAAAGACACATGTAGCTACCCGGTTATTACTTTGGATGATCGAATCGAGACTTCAGCCAGTGAGATTGCTCGTTCTATCGTCCAATGAAATAGCTCGTTGTATAAAAGACATTGTATTTTGTAAGAAAAAGACATCAAAGTTCCTAATAAATACTTTGATTATTACAAAATTGAAATTTCCTTTTTTAGATTGATTTAATGCCCAGATGTGGGGTATATTCACCCAATTAAAGTAAAGTTAAATATAAATTAAAGAAAAAACTATTTGATATGTCCGACCGTCTGACAAAACGCGAGATGATGAGTGCGCTGCAAAGCGCAGGTATTAATGTACCGGCGACGATTACTCTTAACCGGTTGAGGCAAATGCACGAAAGTCTGAACATCATAGCCGCTGGTCCATTAAATATAAGCGCTGAAACCGACGGAACAGCTGCTGCTTAAACACCGCTCCCATATGCCCAACCGAAGCCACCGACGCCAACGATGCCACCGATTGATACAGAGTTAGTGCGCTCATGGTAGAAGTATTGTTTTTTGACGGCTAAACAATTAATAATATCTCGCGTATTAAATTGTGTTTTGATATTGAAGAGTACGGTGTTGTACTGTCAGCCCTATTACGATTTTCAATTATAAATTGATATTTGATGATAAATATTGAAATTTTGTACATTAAAACTTAATTTATTAAAAAACTGAACAACTATTTGGTGATAATTATTAATTTTCTTGCAATTCACGACGGACTGCACCATTCTCAATGATTAAAACTTTTATCAATTGGGTTGTCAAATATCGATTTTCAATATTTATCAACTATCAATTGATAATTGACAATCGTAATAGGGCTGTGTGTTTTCATTAGTGGTTTGCTGAAATTCATATCAAAATCTATCAATATTTAATAAAAATTGAAAATATTTTGTTATTGAAATAATCAAATTAAAAGAACGGTTGTGCAAGTCCACCGGTTAAACTCTCTCGAGCGCGTGTGTATTAGTGCTGAGTGAATTGAATAATTGTGCAGATTGTAAAAAATCTACTCGTCAATCGGAGTATGTCATCTGCAAAGGTCGATGTTGCCAGGCGTTTCATTTCGAGTGATTGAATCTGTCAAATTATGAGGTGAAAGCTCTGCAAGCTTCTAAATGTGTTGTTATTTTATGCGAAAGTTGTCAAGAAGAAATTAAATCATTGCAAATTGTCTTGGATATTTTAAATGAAATAAAAAATTATCTTGCATCCTTTGATAAAAAAGTGGAAAAAGTGTTGGAAAGTGGTGCTAAGAGCTTTAATGAAAAAAGTGTCATAGCTGAGTTGAAAACATAATAAACAAAATTCTTTTGCGGAAGTACTAAAAAACAAAGTGCGGTGGTAGTGAAACCAATTAATCCTCGAAGTGCAAGCAAAACGGAAGCTGATGTGAAATCAAACCTAAAACCTGAAGAATGCGGTATTCAGCTTTCGGGAATTAAAAAGCTTAATAGTGCAGCTGTTATTGTTGCTTGTGATAATGATAATTCCGTTGAAAAATTTAAAGGTGACGTTGAATCGAAACTTGGCGCATCTTATAGTGTAAATAAAATGGCCGGGAAGCCTCGGATCCGCATTAATAATTTTTCGGAGGAAATGAATGAAAGTGAAATAATAAATTGTCTTAAGAAGCAAAATTCAGTTTTAAAAGAGAAAGAATTAAATGTGAAAGCAATTTGAAAAAATAAAAACAGAAGATATAACCATTGAATAAATATAAATAGAAGGTGACACCTGGGGAAAACTCCGCTAAGGTTTTGGGTGGTCGCTGCTGTCGCATAAAAAAATATGCCAGGTTTGTGAATTCAATAAAATAAACTTCCTTAATTATTATTCCCATTCATGTATTTGAATGGGAATTTTTCACTAATGCTATGGTAACGAATGTTGTGTTTTATTTTGTATTCATATTTTTGTACATTTCTATGGAAACGGATGTGACTGTGTTAGGTCTGAAATTTTGAATTTTTATTGGATTATTTATGTATGTATGTATGTTTTAATTTATTTATGAGGATGAAAATCATTTTCGTTATGATTTCAATTCTTTACTGAAATCAAAACAAGAACTTACTACCTACATATGTATGTACATTTTATATTGATTTTCATTTAAATCTGCATATCTTTACTCGGATAACTTAAGTACTTCTGATTTGATCTTTAAGGTAAAGGTCTCAAAATGCAAGAAATATAACAAGATACATTTTGTTAGGTAAGACAATATTTTGTGGGTCAGTATATGAGGGAAAGAGAGAGGTTGGGTAACCATAATTTGCAAACGCCGAGGGCTGAAGAAAACTACCAATGTACATACATATTGTAATTTTTAACAATCCTTTTGATAAGTTTATAAACCAAGAACCAAGGCATAGTGACTTGCAAATATGCATAAATCAATCGTGTGCGTGTCTGCCATATCATTGAAAAATATGAAGGTACTTTACAGATCTTCAATGTCAAGGTCCCAAAACACTACAAATGTTAACGAATTAGTATTTTTAAAAAGAGAAAAGCTACAAAAAAATATATACTAATTCAATCATGTTTTTTAAGACATTTGTCGTTTAATATTTAATCATAATTATTTATTGTTAAGGTTTTGTAGAAAACTCTTCTGATATCGATTCAAATATCGAAGATGATGAAGAAAATAATTCATGTGAACTTGATGATTCTGATTCAGAAGAAGAGTCAGTTCAAAACATATCAGAAATGGCAACAACTCAGTGGATATATCGCAAAATCATTACTCAAAAAAAACAGAATGTAATAATTGCAAAAATTTTATGGTTAAAACAAATAATCAAAGTAAAACGTACAAAATTTATGAAGAACTAATAAAATGTCGAGAATATGAAAAGACAACAAACGGAGGCCTCGTAATTCCTACATATAAGTTCGTGAAGATGGTAGAAAATATTATCAGATGTTTTGAAAACAATTTTGATGATATCTGCTTTCAAAAAAATATATCAAGTTTGTGCTATAAAATATGCCAAGGTGAAGTTCAAATTCCATGTTCTTCAGTTGAACATAAGAAACTTTTCATAGAATATACAATGCGAATACTGTTGCGTACGAAAATTAAAATAATAAATTCGAGGGCCAAATGCTCAAAAAAAAAACTGAAAAAATTAGACATATTGAGACATATACAAAATTCAATTTATAACAAATTTCACCTTTTTTCCAGGTAAGATATATTATGCGGCTAATATAACTTTAATTTGATTTTTATTTTTTATTATAGAAGAGGGCGAAGATTTTGTATAACGAACAAAATTCATTAACAAATAATCCATGGAGTAGGCCTACAGGAGATACCATGTACAAAAAAAACGCGCCATGCATTCTACCTCAAAGTTGGTGTGGAAATAAATGCAACCTATGCCAATATTTCCAAACTTTTCTAATCAGTATATCTTTTCTTTACTCAGTTTACTATGCATGAACGATTTGTACTGCTTTTTTCTGAAAATATGTTTTAAAATTTTTACATAATTAATATTTAAAATACTAACAGTTTCTCTTCTATTTAAGAATAAATTTAAAATTTTATAATATGTACATATGTAAGAAATAATTTAAAAATAAAACCACTCAAAATTTTGTTTTTTTAACAACTATGTTTTATGCATACAATTATTCATAAAATACAAAATCCACTTAACATAAATAGAAGCACGTGCGACTCAGTCAATTTTTTTTCATACAGGATTTCATCTATAAATTATCTACCTACTTACATAATTACTTTTAATATCTTTTTTTCTTATACAGAGGCATTTTTGCAGTCAATATATCTAAAAACCTATTAAATTTAGCTTTACCCCTTGCACACTTGTACATATGTAAGTTTTTGTTAATACATTACTTTTCTTTAATACATAACATACACATTACACAACAATGTTACTTAAAGATCTTGACAAAACATATAGGTACATTCACTTGATTTTCGCTGGTGTGTAGTGCTAAATCCCTAAAATATATTAAAATTTTCATACCTAAAAACAAAAATATCTTTCTCAGAAATGATAGAAAAAATAAAACAGTCAAAATCAAGAAATTTTTCAAGCCTTTAACTGCTGAAATTTTATTCTTTTTCTAATTTTTCAAATAAAATACTCAACTATCATCAGCTAGTTTGTTCTATATTTCAATATGAAAAATATAATCTTCAGCGTAGTTTAAAAAAATATCGTCATGTAAACAAAAAGAACCAATACTGCTAAAGGAATGTACACAGATACATTTTTCCCACGGCTTATAGTGAAAATTGTAAACAAATTTCAAAACAAACAAAATATTGACATCGTTGTCTTGGATACCGATACAAAAAGGAACAATTTAATAAATCAAATATCCCTATTCAATTGGTTTGTGTACACACAAATTCGACATCTTTTATTTCGTTACTCCCAAATGCCGCCGAGGAGAGATGGTCGCTTTGAGTAATTGGGTGTCACTTCTATTTATATTTATTCAATGATATAACTCTTTTATTGCAGTTGTGGAGCTGGATTGTGAAAGTTTCAACGAAATAATTAAAATCGGGTGTTTGAGTTTAGGTTGGGATAGGTGCGATGTAAGGGATGCAGTTTACGTTAAAAGATGTTATAATTGTTTGGGTTTTAACCACATCGCAAAGAACTGTCGGCAAAAAAAAGTGTGTTCTAAGTGTGGCGAAGAGCATGAAGGAGACGGTCTGATATATTGAAATGTGTGAATTGTGGGCGTCTTAATGTTGGCCTAGATATAAATCATCATGCGTTTGATCAAAATTGTGAAGTTTTTAAAAGGAAGCTCTCTATTGAGGAGCGGCGTTGGTTGTAGCAAACAAAAAAATCATCAAATTCGACCATTTTGTATTACTTGAATATTCAAGGCCTTTTATGTAATAAATCGGAACTCGAGTTAATAGTTAAAAAACATAAACCAGAGTTAATTTTATTAAGTGAAACCCACATTACAAGTGATATTGAAGATTCTGAAATAAAAATAAATAACTACATATGTGACAGTTTGTGAATCGCATTCGCGTCATATAGGAGATGTCATTGTTTATTCAAAAAAATGTTTACAAGTAAATATGGTTAACATAACAAAATTGAATGAAGCTGTTTGGTGCATGAAATTATATATTTGGATAAACAATATTAAATGGGCTGTGGTCATTTTATACAGATCTCCAAGCACACCGGTAAGTCTTTTTAAAACATTTTATGTGAACTGGTGGATGTAACAAATGGAAGATGAACTTAATGTTATTGTGGCAGGTGATTTTAACATCGACATGTTGATTTCTAATTCCAACGAAAGCTCGATGCGCAGAATTATTGCAGATCAAGGAATGAAATTACTTGTAACACAGCCTACAAGAATAACAAATAACTCAAGGACTTTAGTTGACTACGTACTTACTTGTGTTGAAAGATCCAATGTGAAAGTAATTATAGACAATACTGAACAAATTTCTGATCATGAAACTATTCGAATCGAAGTAGATAGTAGTAAAAAAAGCGGCAGTTGCAATAGGAGAGCTATAACCTTCGTGAATTACAAAACAAACGTGATGAATAGTTTGCTTAACTCGGTGAATTTTAGTGATCTTTATTTAAATGTAGAAAACGTAGAGAATTTGTCCGCTTTGTTTCATTCAAAAATTGTTGATTGTTTACAAAAAATGACTGTAAAAAAAACAGTAAGAGGTGAAAATTCAGTTGTTTGGTTTACTGGTGAACCAGATAGGCTAAGGCAAGATAAAATAAGAGCATATAATCGAGCAGCTTATTCTAACGATCGTGTCCTCTGGAATCATTATAAAACAAAGAGAAATAGTTTTAAAAATGCAATTGTTGCAGCAAAAGACAGTTATATCGAAAACCAAATTATCTCTAACACCCCTATTACGACTATTAATTATCAATTGATAGTTGATAAACATTGAAAATCGATATTTAACAACCCACTTGATAAAAATTTTGATCATTGAGAATGGTACAGGCCGTTGTGAATTGCAAGAAAATTATCACCGAATAGTTGTTCAGTTTTTTAATAAATTAAGTTTTAATGCACCAAATTTCAACCAAGTAACAACTTAACATGTGTTTCTACCGTTCAACCACATAATCTGAGAAGAGGCAACAACTTTAGATTGGCAAGATTCAACAGAAACAGGACGCAAAATTCACTGATGTATAGAGGGCTTTTATTTTTCAACAGTTTACCTGAAGAACTTAAAAGTGAACATTTAATGCAAACATTTAAGCAAAAACTATATACTTTCATTATAAATAATTTGTAAAAGAAAAATATTATTATTTCAATTTAAATTTTTTCCACATCATGGTCTCGCCGTGTATGTTCGAAATGATGTTGCTTATCAGCTTCAGATACAGTATGGTTCATGTTTGAATACAAACTTTAATTTCATGTGGTTTAAATTCACCGTCCATAAGCGCATCATCCATACGTGTTTTATTTATCGTAGTCCTAGTTTGGATAGTAATTCAACTAGATGCACTATCCGACTCCATCCAGAGAATTATTTCCCATTTTCTGCACAGTGAAATCGTTGTTACGGGCGATTTCAATGTACATAATTCTTCTTGGCTACGCTATTCGGGTCAGACAACACCCGAAGGAAGGTATGCAAATATTTTTGCTGAGTTAAACAACCTGACTAAGCTTGTCGACGAGCCCACTCGGATTCCTGACGTTGCAGGTTGAAAATCCTCTAAATTTACAAGAACAATAATTGTACCCTATTATCAGAGAGCTGGATATTAAAATGAGAAACAACTTTATTCAAAAAGCATCTGATTTAGAAAACCGCCGTTTGTATCCAAACTTAATTCACAACCTTGATGACTTCCAATTTTTCACTGATACCAACAGCTGCAGAAAAATATCGTTAATATTCCGAACAAGAGGAGTTACTGAACCTGAACGCGACACCTTTCAGTAGCTCTGCGCAAAAATTTTGCACTATATGCAACCTTAATGCGAGGGAAGATAATTTCCTATATACCTTGCTATATGCCCTGTGTTTCGTCAATGGAGACTTCAATTTTTCGAAAATAATACACTTACACTGGAAGAAACAAGAACCATTTAAATGGACCACAGTGGGATACACTGTACAGCTATTGCGAAGCAGCATTAAAGTATCGAACAAACGTCATAAATGAATACTATTAACTTTAACTTTTACAACATAAAGCTAATTTTATACTTATGTCAATCTGGCAGACAGCCGATGTAGCCAATGTCATTTAAATCATTTAAGTTTTTTGTGATATCAATGTAAATTTTAAAGCTTCAAAATGTGAACAATACATGAATCTTTAACCTTAACCTTTTTAACCTTATTACTTCAAATTTTATAAAGCTACGAATTCCTCAGAATACTAATGTCTCATGTAATTTTTGTTGCATCCCAGCAATTTATTTAGATATTTCTAACTGATTCCAAGAAATAGGTAACTCGATTTGTCTACTTTTGATATTACTCTGGTTCTTCGGAGCTACATCCACAGTACTTTTAATAATTTATGATACCTTCTTCATAATTCTAAGATTCTAACCTAGATTTTGAAATGTAAAAAAAAAAAAAACAAAAATGCTCCCAACCATGCATTTTTAGCAAATCATTAGGTTTTTTAATTCACAGGGAAATTAAATTCAATTTGTTACAATGAATTAGTTACAAATTAGTAGATACATAACATATACATTTAAACCTTCCTAATAGCAAAGATAATAGAATACAAAGATGTCGCATCCCATACAAACTTTTGAAACCAAAAATGTATAACGTGTAATGTAATATATTTTAATATGTAAGAAAAGACACATGTAGCTACCCGGTTATTACTTTGGATGATCGAATCGAGACTTCAGCCAGTGAGATTGCTCGTTCTATCGTCCAATGAAATAGCTCGTTGTATAAAAGACATTGTATTTTGTAAGAAAAAGACATCAAAGTTCCTAATAAATACTTTGATTATTACAAAATTGAAATTTCCTTTTTTAGATTGATTTAATGCCCAGATGTGGGGTATATTCACCCAATTAAAGTAAAGTTAAATATAAATTAAAGAAAAAACTATTTGATATGTCCGACCGTCTGACAAAACGCGAGATGATGAGTGCGCTGCAAAGCGCAGGTATTAATGTACCGGCGACGATTACTCTTAACCGGTTGAGGCAAATGCACGAAAGTCTGAACATCATAGCCGCTGGTCCATTAAATATAAGCGCTGAAACCGACGGAACAGCTGCTGCTTAAACACCGCTCCCATATGCCCAACCGAAGCCACCGACGCCAACGATGCCACCGATTGATACAGAGTTAGTGCGCTCATGGTAGAAGTATTGTTTTTTGACGGCTAAACAATTAATAATATCTCGCGTATTAAATTGTGTTTTGATATTGAAGAGTACGGTGTTGTACTGTCAGCCCTATTACGATTTTCAATTATAAATTGATATTTGATGATAAATATTGAAATTTTGTACATTAAAACTTAATTTATTAAAAAACTGAACAACTATTTGGTGATAATTATTAATTTTCTTGCAATTCACGACGGACTGCACCATTCTCAATGATTAAAACTTTTATCAATTGGGTTGTCAAATATCGATTTTCAATATTTATCAACTATCAATTGATAATTGACAATCGTAATAGGGCTGTGTGTTTTCATTAGTGGTTTGCTGAAATTCATATCAAAATCTATCAATATTTAATAAAAATTGAAAATATTTTGTTATTGAAATAATCAAATTAAAAGAACGGTTGTGCAAGTCCACCGGTTAAACTCTCTCGAGCGCGTGTGTATTAGTGCTGAGTGAATTGAATAATTGTGCAGATTGTAAAAAATCTACTCGTCAATCGGAGTATGTCATCTGCAAAGGTCGATGTTGCCAGGCGTTTCATTTCGAGTGATTGAATCTGTCAAATTATGAGGTGAAAGCTCTGCAAGCTTCTAAATGTGTTGTTATTTTATGCGAAAGTTGTCAAGAAGAAATTAAATCATTGCAAATTGTCTTGGATATTTTAAATGAAATAAAAAATTATCTTGCATCCTTTGATAAAAAAGTGGAAAAAGTGTTGGAAAGTGGTGCTAAGAGCTTTAATGAAAAAAGTGTCATAGCTGAGTTGAAAACATAATAAACAAAATTCTTTTGCGGAAGTACTAAAAAACAAAGTGCGGTGGTAGTGAAACCAATTAATCCTCGAAGTGCAAGCAAAACGGAAGCTGATGTGAAATCAAACCTAAAACCTGAAGAATGCGGTATTCAGCTTTCGGGAATTAAAAAGCTTAATAGTGCAGCTGTTATTGTTGCTTGTGATAATGATAATTCCGTTGAAAAATTTAAAGGTGACGTTGAATCGAAACTTGGCGCATCTTATAGTGTAAATAAAATGGCCGGGAAGCCTCGGATCCGCATTAATAATTTTTCGGAGGAAATGAATGAAAGTGAAATAATAAATTGTCTTAAGAAGCAAAATTCAGTTTTAAAAGAGAAAGAATTAAATGTGAAAGCAATTTGAAAAAATAAAAACAGAAGATATAACCATTGAATAAATATAAATAGAAGGTGACACCTGGGGAAAACTCCGCTAAGGTTTTGGGTGGTCGCTGCTGTCGCATAAAAAAATATGCCAGGTTTGTGAATTCAATAAAATAAACTTCCTTAATTATTATTCCCATTCATGTATTTGAATGGGAATTTTTCACTAATGCTATGGTAACGAATGTTGTGTTTTATTTTGTATTCATATTTTTGTACATTTCTATGGAAACGGATGTGACTGTGTTAGGTCTGAAATTTTGAATTTTTATTGGATTATTTATGTATGTATGTATGTTTTAATTTATTTATGAGGATGAAAATCATTTTCGTTATGATTTCAATTCTTTACTGAAATCAAAACAGGAACTTACTACCTACATATGTATGTACATTTTATATTGATTTTCATTTAAATCTGCATATCTTTACTCGGATAACTTAAGTACTTCTGATTTGATCTTTAAGGTAAAGGTCTCAAAATGCAAGAAATATAACAAGATACATTTTGTTAGGTAAGACAATATTTTGTGGGTCAGTATATGAGGGAAAGAGAGAGGTTGGGTAACCATAATTTGCAAACGCCGAGGGCTGAAGAAAACTACCAATGTACATACATATTGTAATTTTTAACAATCCTTTTGATAAGTTTATAAACCAAGAACCAAGGCATAGTGACTTGCAAATATGCATAAATCAATCGTGTGCGTGTCTGCCATATCATTGAAAAATATGAAGGTACTTTACAGATCTTCAATGTCAAGGTCTCAAAACACTACAAATGTTAACGAATTAGTATTTTTAAAAAGAGAAAAGCTACAAAAAAATATATACTAATTCAATCATGTTTTTTAAGACATTTGTCGTTTAATATTTAATCATAATTATTTATTGTTAAGGTTTTGTAGAAAACTCTTCTGATATCGATTCAAATATCGAAGATGATGAAGAAAATAATTCATGTGAACTTGATGATTCTGATTCAGAAGAAGAGTCAGTTCAAAACATATCAGAAATGGCAACAACTCAGTGGATATATCGCAAAATCATTACTCAAAAAAAACAGAATGTAATAATTGCAAAAATTTTATGGTTAAAACAAATAATCAAAGTAAAACGTACAAAATTTATGAAGAACTAATAAAATGTCGAGAATATGAAAAGACAACAAACGGAGGCCTCGTAATTCCTACATATAAGTTCGTGAAGATGGTAGAAAATATTATCAGATGTTTTGAAAACAATTTTGATGATATCTGCTTTCAAAAAAATATATCAAGTTTGTGCTATAAAATATGCCAAGGTGAAGTTCAAATTCCATGTTCTTCAGTTGAACATAAGAAACTTTTCATAGAATATACAATGCGAATACTGTTGCGTACGAAAATTAAAATAATAAATTCGAGGGCCAAGTGCTCAAAAAAAAAACTGAAAAAATTAGACATATTGAGACATATACAAAATTCAATTTATAACAAATTTCACCTTTTTTCCAGGTAAGATATATTATGCGGCTAATATAACTTTAATTTGATTTTTATTTTTTATTATAGAAGAGGGCGAAGATTTTGTATAACGAACAAAATTCATTAACAAATAATCCATGGAGTAGGCCTACAGGGGATACCATGTACAAAAAAAACGCGCCATGCATTCTACCTCAAAGGTGGTGTGGAAATAAATGCAACCTATGCCAATATTTCCAAACTTTTCTAATCAGTATATCTTTTCTTTACTCAGTTTACTATGCATGAACGATTTGTACTGCTTTTTTCTGAAAATATGTTTTAAAATTTTTACATAATTAATATTTAAAATACTAACAGTTTCTCTTCTATTTAAGAATAAATTTAAAATTTTATAATATGTACATATGTAAGAAATAATTTAAAAATAAAACCACTCAAAATTTTGTTTTTTTAACAACTATGTTTTATGCATACAATTATTCATAAAATACAAAATCCACTTAACATAAATAGAAGCACGTGCGACTCAGTCAATTTTTTTTCATACAGGATTTCATCTATAAATTATCTACCTACTTACATAATTACTTTTAATATCTTTTTTTCTTATACAGAGGCATTTTTGCAGTCAATATATCTAAAAACCTATTAAATTTAGCTTTACCCCTTGCACACTTGTACATATGTAAGTTTTTGTTAATACATTACTTTTCTTTAATACATAACATACACATTACACAACAATGTTACTTAAAGATCTTGACAAAACATATAGGTACATTCACTTGATTTTCGCTGGTGTGTAGTGCTAAATCCCTAAAATATATTAAAATTTTCATACCTAAAAACAAAAATATCTTTCTCAGAAATGATAGAAAAAATAAAACAGTCAAAATCAAGAAATTTTTCAAGCCTTTAACTGCTGAAATTTTATTCTTTTTCTAATTTTTCAAATAAAATACTCAACTATCATCAGCTAGTTTGTTCTATATTTCAATATGAAAAATATAATCTTCAGCGTAGTTTAAAAAAATATCGTCATGTAAACAAAAAGAACCAATACTGCTAAAGGAATGTACACAGATACATTTTTCCCACGGCTTATAGTGAAAATTGTAAACAAATTTCAAAACAAACAAAATATTGACATCGTTGTCTTGGATACCGATACAAAAAGGAACAATTTAATAAATCAAATATCCCTATTCAATTGGTTTGTGTACACACAAATTCGACATCTTTTATTTCGTTACTCCCAAATGCCGCCGAGGAGAGATGGTCGCTTTGAGTAATTGGGTGTCACTTCTATTTATATTTATTCAATGATATAACTCTTTTATTGCAGTTGTGGAGCTGGATTGTGAAAGTTTCAACGAAATAATTAAAATCGGGTGTTTGAGTTTAGGTTGGGATAGGTGCGATGTAAGGGATGCAGTTTACGTTAAAAGATGTTATAATTGTTTGGGTTTTAACCACATCGCAAAGAACTGTCGGCAAAAAAAAGTGTGTTCTAAGTGTGGCGAAGAGCATGAAGGAGACGGTCTGATATATTGAAATGTGTGAATTGTGGGCGTCTTAATGTTGGCCTAGATATAAATCATCATGCGTTTGATCAAAATTGTGAAGTTTTTATAAGGAAGCTCTCTATTGAGGAGCGGCGTTGGTTGTAGCAAACAAAAAAATCATCAAATTCGACCATTTTGTATTACTTTAATATTCAAGGCCTTTTATGTAATAAATCGGAACTCGAGTTAATAGTTAAAAAACATAAACCAGAGTTAATTTTATTAAGTGAAACCCACATTACAAGTGATATTGAAGATTCTGAAATAAAAATAAATAACTACATATGTGACAGTTTGTGAATCGCATTCGCGTCATATAGGAGATGTCATTGTTTATTCAAAAAAATGTTTACAAGTAAATATGGTTAACATAACAAAATTGAATGAAGCTGTTTGGTGCATGAAATTATATATTTGGATAAACAATATTAAATGGGCTGTGGTCATTTTATACAGATCTCCAAGCACACCGGTAAGTCTTTTTAAAACATTTTATGTGAACTGGTGGATGTAACAAATGGAAGATGAACTTAATGTTATTGTGGCAGGTGATTTTAACATCGACATGTTGATTTCTAATTCCAACGAAAGCTCGATGCGCAGAATTATTGCAGATCAAGGAATGAAATTACTTGTAACACAGCCTACAAGAATAACAAATAACTCAAGGACTTTGGTTGACTACGTACTTACTTGTGTTGAAAGATCCAATGTGAAAGTAATTATAGACAATACTGAACAAATTTCTGATCATGAAACTATTCGAATCGAAGTAGATAGTAGTAAAAAAAGCGGCAGTTGCAATAGGAGAGCTATAACCTTCGTGAATTACAAAACAAACGTGATGAATAGTTTGCTTAACTCGGTGAATTTTAGTGATCTTTATTTAAATGTAGAAAACGTAGAGAATTTGTCCGCTTTGTTTCATTCAAAAATTGTTGATTGTTTACAAAAAACGACTGTAAAAAAAACAGTAAGAGGTGAAAATTCAGTTGTTTGGTTTACTGGTGAACCAGATAGGCTAAGGCAAGATAAAATAAGAGCATATAATCGAGCAGCTTATTCTAACGATCGTGTCCTCTGGAATCATTATAAAACAAAGAGAAATAGTTTTAAAAATGCAATTGTTGCAGCAAAAAACAGTTATATCGAAAACCAAATTATCTCTAACACCCCTATTACGACTATTAATTATCAATTGATAGTTGATAAACATTGAAAATCGATATTTAACAACCCACTTGATAAAAATTTTGATCATTGAGAATGGTACAGGCCGTTGTGAATTGCAAGAAAATTATCACCGAATAGTTGTTCAGTTTTTTAATAAATTAAGTTTTAATGCACCAAATTTCAACCAAGTAACAACTTAACATGTGTTTCTACCGTTCAACCACATAATCTGAGAAGAGGCAACAACTTTAGATTGGCAAGATTCAACAGAAACAGGACGCAAAATTCACTGATGTATAGAGGGCTTTTATTTTTCAACAGTTTACCTGAAGAACTTAAAAGTGAACATTTAATGCAAACATTTAAGCAAAAACTATATACTTTCATTATAAATAATTTGTAAAAGAAAAATATTATTATTTCAATTTAAATTTTTTCCACATCATGGTCTCGCCGTGTATGTTCGAAATGATGTTGCTTATCAGCTTCAGATACAGTATGGTTCATGTTTGAATACAAACTTTAATTTCATGTGGTTTAAATTCACCGTCCATAAGCGCATCATCCATACGTGTTTTATTTATCGTAGTCCTAGTTTGGATAGTAATTCAACTAGATGCACTATCCGACTCCATCCAGAGAATTATTTCCCATTTTCTGCACAGTGAAATCGTTGTTACGGGCGATTTCAATGTACATAATTCTTCTTGGCTACGCTATTCGGGTCAGACAACACCCGAAGGAAGGTATGCAAATATTTTTGCTGAGTTAAACAACCTGACTAAGCTTGTCGACGAGCCCACTCGGATTCCTGACGTTGCAGGTTGAAAATCCTCTAAATTTACAAGAACAATAATTGTACCCTATTATCAGAGAGCTGGATATTAAAATGAGAAACAACTTTATTCAAAAAGCATCTGATTCAGAAAACCGCCGTTTGTATCCAAACTTAATTCACAACCTTGATGACTTCCAATTTTTCACTGATACCAACAGCTGCAGAAAAATATCGTTAATATTCCGAACAAGAGGAGTTACTGAACCTGAACGCGACACCTTTCAGTAGCTCTGCGCAAAAATTTTGCACTATATGCAACCTTAATGCGAGGGAAGATACTTTCCTATATACCTTGCTATATGCCCTGTGTTTCGTCAATGGAGACTTCAATTTTTCGAAAATAATACACTTACACTGGAAGAAACAAGAACCATTTAAATGGACCACAGTGGGATACACTGTACAGCTATTGCGAAGCAGCATTAAAGTATCGAACAAACGTCATAAATGAATACTATTAACTTTAACTTTTACAACATAAAGCTAATTTTATACTTATGTCAATCTGGCAGACAGCCGATGTAGCCAATGTCATTTAAATCATTTAAGTTTTTTGTGATATCAATGTAAATTTTAAAGCTTCAAAATGTGAACAATACATGAATCTTTAACCTTAACCTTTTTAACCTTATTACTTCAAATTTTATAAAGCTACGAATTCCTCAGAATACTAATGTCTCATGTAATTTTTGTTGCATCCCAGCAATTTATTTAAATATTTCTAACTGATTCCAAGAAATAGGTAACTCGATTTGTCTACTTTTGATATTACTCTGGTTCTTCGGAGCTACATCCACAGTACTTTTAATAATTTATGATACCTTCTTCATAATTCTAAGATTCTAACCTAGATTTTGAAATGTAAAAAAAAAAAAAAACAAAAATGCTGCCAACCATGCATTTTTAGCAAATCATTAGGTTTTTTAATTCACAGGGAAATTAAATTCAATTTGTTACAATGAATTAGTTACAAATTAGTAGATACATAACATATACATTTAAACCTTCCTAATAGCAAAGATAATAGAATACAAAGATGTCGCATCCCATACAAACTTTTGAAACCAAAAATGTATAACGTGTAATGTAATATATTTTAATATGTAAGAAAAGACACATGTAGCTACCCGGTTATTACTTTGGATGATCGAATCGAGACTTCAGCCAGTGAGATTGCTCGTTCTATCGTCCAATGAAATAGCTCGTTGTATAAAAGACATTGTATTTTGTAAGAAAAAGACATCAAAGTTCCTAATAAATACTTTGATTATTACAAAATTGAAATTTCCTTTTTTAGATTGATTTAATGCCCAGATGTGGGGTATATTCACCCAATTAAAGTAAAGTTAAATATAAATTAAAGAAAAAACTATTTGATATGTCCGACCGTCTGACAAAACGCGAGATGATGAGTGCGCTGCAAAGCGCAGGTATTAATGTACCGGCGACGATTACTCTTAACCGGTTGAGGCAAATGCACGAAAGTCTGAACATCATAGCCGCTGGTCCATTAAATATAAGCGCTGAAACCGACGGAACAGCTGCTGCTTAAACACCGCTCCCATATGCCCAACCAAAGCCACCGACGCCAACGATGCCACCGATTGATACAGAGTTAGTGCGCTCATGGTAGAAGTATTGTTTTTTGACGGCTAAACAATTAATAATATCTCGCGTATTAAATTGTGTTTTGATATTGAAGAGTACGGTGTTGTACTGTCAGCCCTATTACGATTTTCAATAATAAATTGATATTTGATGATAAATATTGAAATTTTGTACATTAAAACTTAATTTATTAAAAAACTGAACAACTATTTGGTGATAATTATTAATTTTCTTGCAATTCACGACGGACTGCACCATTCTCAATGATTAAAACTTTTATCAATTGGGTTGTCAAATATCGATTTTCAATATTTATCAACTATCAATTGATAATTGACAATCGTAATAGGGCTGTGTGTTTTCATTAGTGGTTTGCTGAAATTCATATCAAAATCTATCAATATTTAATAAAAATTGAAAATATTTTGTTATTGAAATAATCAAATTAAAAGAACGGTTGTGCAAGTCCACCGGTTAAACTCTCTCGAGCGCGTGTGTATTAGTGCTGAGTGAATTGAATAATTGTGCAGATTGTAAAAAATCTACTCGTCAATCGGAGTATGTCATCTGCAAAGGCCGATGTTGCCAGGCGTTTCATTTCGAGTGATTGAATCTGTCAAATTATGAGGTGAAAGCTCTGCAAGCTTCTAAATGTGTTGTTATTTTATGCGAAAGTTGTCAAGAAGAAATTAAATCATTGCAAATTGTCTTGGATATTTTAAATGAAATAAAAAATTATCTTGCATCCTTTGATAAAAAAGTGGAAAAAGTGTTGGAAAGTGGTGCTAAGAGCTTTAATGAAAAAAGTGTCATAGCTGAGTTGAAAACATAATAAACAAAATTCTTTTGCGGAAGTACTAAAAAACAAAGTGCGGTGGTAGTGAAACCAATTAATCCTCGAAGTGCAAGCAAAACGGAAGCTGATGTGAAATCAAACCTAAAACCTGAAGAATGCGGTATTCAGCTTTCGGGAATTAAAAAGCTTAATAGTGCAGCTGTTATTGTTGCTTGTGATAATGATAATTCCGTTGAAAAATTTAAAGGTGACGTTGAATCGAAACTTGGCGCATCTTATAGTGTAAATAAAATGGCCGGGAAGCCTCGGATCCGCATTAATAATTTTTCGGAGGAAATGAATGAAAGTGAAATAATAAATTGTCTTAAGAAGCAAAATTCAGTTTTAAAAGAGAAAGAATTAAATGTGAAAGCAATTTGAAAAAATAAAAACAGAAGATATAACCATTGAATAAATATAAATAGAAGGTGACACCTGGGGAAAACTCCGCTAAGGTTTTGGGTGGTCAATGCTGTCGCATAAAAAAATATGCCAGGTTTGTGAATTCAATAAAATAAACTTCCTTAATTATTATTCCCATTCATGTATTTGAATGGGAATTTTTCACTAATGCTATGGTAACGAATGTTGTGTTTTATTTTGTATTCATATTTTTGTACATTTCTATGGAAACGGATGTGACTGTGTTAGGTCTGAAATTTTGAATTTTTATTGGATTATTTATGTATGTATGTATGTTTTAATTTATTTATGAGGATGAAAATCATTTTCGTTATGATTTCAATTCTTTACTGAAATCAAAACAGGAACTTACTACCTACATATGTATGTACATTTTATATTGATTTTCATTTAAATCTGCATATCTTTACTCGGATAACTTAAGTACTTCTGATTTGATCTTTAAGGTAAAGGTCTCAAAATGCAAGAAATATAACAAGATACATTTTGTTAGGTAAGACAATATTTTGTGGGTCAGTATATGAGGGAAAGAGAGAGGTTGGGTAACCATAATTTGCAAACGCCGAGGGCTGAAGAAAACTACCAATGTACATACATATTGTAATTTTTAACAATCCTTTTGATAAGTTTATAAACCAAGAACCAAGGCATAGTGACTTGCAAATATGCATAAATCAATCGTGTGCGTGTCTGCCATATCATTGAAAAATATGAAGGTACTTTACAGATCTTCAATGTCAAGGTCTCAAAACACTACAAATGTTAACGAATTAGTATTTTTAAAAAGAGAAAAGCTACAAAAAAATATATACTAATTCAATCATGTTTTTTAAGACATTTGTCGTTTAATATTTAATCATAATTATTTATTGTTAAGGTTTTGTAGAAAACTCTTCTGATATCGATTCAAATATCGAAGATGATGAAGAAAATAATTCATGTGAACTTGATGATTCTGATTCAGAAGAAGAGTCAGTTCAAAACATATCAGAAATGGCAACAACTCAGTGGATATATCGCAAAATCATTACTCAAAAAAAACAGAATGTAATAATTGCAAAAATTTTATGGTTAAAACAAATAATCAAAGTAAAACGTACAAAATTTATGAAGAACTAATAAAATGTCGAGAATATGAAAAGACAACAAACGGAGGCCTCGTAATTCCTACATATAAGTTCGTGAAGATGGTAGAAAATATTATCAGATGTTTTGAAAACAATTTTGATGATATCTGCTTTCAAAAAAATATATCAAGTTTGTGCTATAAAATATGCCAAGGTGAAGTTCAAATTCCATGTTCTTCAGTTGAACATAAGAAACTTTTCATAGAATATACAATGCGAATACTGTTGCGTACGAAAATTAAAATAATAAATTCGAGGGCCAAGTGCTCAAAAAAAAAACTGAAAAAATTAGACATATTGAGACATATACAAAATTCAATTTATAACAAATTTCACCTTTTTTCCAGGTAAGATATATTATGCGGCTAATATAACTTTAATTTGATTTTTATTTTTTATTATAGAAGAGGGCGAAGATTTTGTATAACGAACAAAATTCATTAACAAATAATCCATGGAGTAGGCCTACAGGGGATACCATGTACAAAAAAAACGCGCCATGCATTCTACCTCAAAGGTGGTGTGGAAATAAATGCAACCTATGCCAATATTTCCAAACTTTTCTAATCAGTATATCTTTTCTTTACTCAGTTTACTATGCATGAACGATTTGTACTGCTTTTTTCTGAAAATATGTTTTAAAATTTTTACATAATTAATATTTAAAATACTAACAGTTTCTCTTCTATTTAAGAATAAATTTAAAATTTTATAATATGTACATATGTAAGAAATAATTTAAAAATAAAACCACTCAAAATTTTGTTTTTTTAACAACTATGTTTTATGCATACAATTATTCATAAAATACAAAATACACTTAACATAAATAGAAGCACGTGCGACTCAGTCAATTTTTTTTCATACAGGATTTCATCTATAAATTATCTACCTACTTACATAATTACTTTTAATATCTTTTTTTCTTATACAGAGGCATTTTTGCAGTCAATATATCTAAAAACCTATTAAATTTAGCTTTACCCCTTGCACACTTGTACATATGTAAGTTTTTGTTACTACATTACTTTTCTTTAATACATAACATACACATTACACAACAATGTTACTTAAAGATCTTGACAAAACATATAGGTACATTCACTTGATTTTCGCTGGTGTGTAGTGCTAAATCCCTAAAATATATTAAAATTTTCATACCTAAAAACAAAAATATCTTTCTCAGAAATGATAGAAAAAATAAAACAGTCAAAATCAAGAAATTTTTCAAGCCTTTAACTGCTGAAATTTTATTCTTTTTCTAATTTTTCAAATAAAATACTCAACTATCATCAGCTAGTTTGTTCTATATTTCAATATGAAAAATATAATCTTCAGCGTAGTTTAAAAAAATATCGTCATGTAAACAAAAAGAACCAATACTGCTAAAGGAATGTACACAGATACATTTTTCCCACGGCTTATAGTGAAATAAACAAATTTCAAAACAAACAAAATATTGACATCGTTGTCTTGGATACCGATACAAAAAGGAACAATTTAATAAATCAAATATCCCTATTCAATTGGTTTGTGTACACACAAATTCGACATCTTTTATTTCGTTACTCCCAAATGCCGCCGAGGAGAGATGGTCGCTTTGAGTAATTGGGTGTCACTTCTATTTATATTTATTCAATGATATAACTCTTTTATTGCAGTTGTGGAGCTGGATTGTGAAAGTTTCAACGAAATAATTAAAATCGGGTGTGTGAGTTTAGGTTGGGATAGGTGCGATGTAAGGGATGCAGTTTACGTTAAAAGATGTTATAATTGTTTGGGTTTTAACCACATCGCAAAGGACTGTCGGCAAAAAAAAGTGTGTTTTAAGTGTGGCGAAGAGCATGAAGGAGACGGTCTGATATATTGAAATGTGTGAATTGTGGGCGTCTTAATGTTGGCCTAGATATAAATCATCATGCGTTTGATCAAAATTGTGAATCTTTAAAAGGAAGCTCTCTATTGAGGAGCGGCGTTGGTTGTAGCAAACAAAAAAATCATCAAATTCGACCATTTTGTATTACTTGAATATTCAAGGCCTTTTATGTAATAAATCGGAACTCGAGTTAATAGTTAAAAAACATAAACCAGAGTTAATTTTATTAAGTGAAACCCACATTACAAGTGATATTGAAGATTCTGAAATAAAAATAAATAACTACATATGTGACAGTTTGTGAATCGCATTCGCGTCATATAGGAGGTGTCATTGTTTATTCAAAAAAATGTTTACAAGTAAATATGGTTAACATAACAAAATTGAATGAAGCTGTTTGGTGCATGAAATTATATATTTGGATAAACAATATTAAATGGGCTGTGGTCATTTTATACAGATCTCCAAGCACACCGGTAAGTCTTTTTAAAACATTTTATGTGAACTGGTGGATGTAACAAATGGAAGATGAACTTAATGTTATTGTGGCAGGTGATTTTAACATCGACATGTTGATTTCTAATTCCAACGAAAGCTCGATGCGCAGAATTATTGCAGATCAAGGAATGAAATTACTTGTAACACAGCCTACAAGAATAACAAATAACTCAAGGACTTTAGTTGACTACGTACTTACTTGTGTTGAAAGATCCAATGTGAAAGTAATTATAGACAATACTGAACAAATTTCTGATCATGAAACTATTCGAATCGAAGTAGATAGTAGTAAAAAAAGCGGCAGTTGCAATAGGAGAGCTATAACCTTCGTGAATTACAAAACAAACGTGATGAATAGTTTGCTTAACTCGGTGAATTTTAGTGATCTTTATTTAAATGTAGAAAACGTAGAGAATTTGTCCGCTTTGTTTCATTCAAAAATTGTTGATTGTTTACAAAAAATGACTGTAAAAAAAATAGTAAGAGGTGAAAATTCAGTTGTTTGGTTTACGGGTGAACTAGATAGGCTAAGGCAAGATAAAATAAGAGCATATAATCGAGCAGCTTATTCTAACGATCGTGTCCTCCGGAATCATTATAAAACAAAGAGAAATAGTTTTAAAAATGCAATTGTTGCAGCAAAAAACAGTTATATCGAAAACCAAATTATCTCTAACACCCCTATTACGACTATCAATTATCAATTGATAGTTGATAAATATTGAAAATCGATATTTAACAACCCAGTTGATAGAAGTTTTGATCATTGAGAATGGTGCAGGCCGTCGTGAATTGCAAGAAAATTATCACCGAATAGTTGTTCAGTTTTTTAATAAATTAAGTTTTAATGCACCAAATTTCAACCAAGTAACAACTTAACATGTGTTTCTACCGTTCAACCACATAATCTGAGAAGAGGCAACAACTTTAGATTGGCAAGATTCAACAGAAACAGGACGCAAAATTCACTGATGTATAGAGGGCTTTTATTTTTCAACAGTTTACCTGAAGAACTTAAAAGTGAACATTTAATGCAAACATTTAAGCAAAAACTATATACTTTCATTATAAATAATTTGTAAAAGAAAAATATTATTATTTCAATTTAAATTTTTTCCACATCATGGTCTCGCCGAGTATGTTCGAAATGATGTTGCTTATCAGCTTCAGATACAGTATGGTTCATGTTTGAATACAAACTTTAATTTCATGTGGTTTAAATTCACCGGCCATAAGCGCATCATCCATACGTGTTTTATTCATCGTAGTCCTAGTTTGGATGGTAATTCCACTTCTAACGAATTAGATGCACTATCCGACTCCATCCAGAGAATTATTTCCCATTTTCTGCACAGTGAAATCGTTGTTACGGGCGATTTCAATGTACATAATTCTTCGTGGCTACGCTATTCGGGTCAGACAACACCCGAAGGAAGGTATGCCGAGATTTTTGCTGAGTTAAACAACCTGACTCAGCTTGTCGACGAGCCCACTCGGATTCCTGACGTTGCAGATTGAAAATCCTCTAGATTTACAAGAACAATAATTGTACCCTATTATCAGAGAGCTGGATATTAAAATGAGAAACAACTTTATTCAAAAAGCATCTGATTCAGAAAACCGCCGTTTGTATCCAAACTTAATTCACAACCTTGATGACTTCCAATTTTTCACTGATACCAACAGCTGCAGAAAAATATCGTTAATATTTCGAACAAGAGGAGAGTTACTGAACCTGAACGCAACACCTTTCAGTAGCTCTGCGCAAAAATTTTGCACTATATGCAACCTTAATGCGAGGGAAGATACTTTCCTATATACCTTGCTATATGCCCTGTGTTTCGTCAATGGAGACTTCAATTTTTCGAAAATAATACACTTACACTGGAAGAAACAAGAACCATTTAAATGGACCACAGTGGGATACACTGTACAGCTATTGCGAAGCAGCATTAAAGTATCGAACAAACGTCATAAATGAATACTATTAACTTTAACTTTTACAACATAAAGCTTATTTTATACTTATGTCAATTTGGCAGACAGCCGATGTAGCCAATGTCATTTAAATCATTTAAGTTTTTTGTGACATCAATGTAAATTTTAAAGCTTCAAAATGTGAACAATACATGAATCTTTAACCTTAACCTTTTTAACCTTTTTACTTCAAATTTTATAAAGCTACGAATTCCTCAGAATACTAATGTCTCATGTAATTTTTGTTGCATCCCAGCAATTTATTTAAATATTTCTAACTGATTCCAAGAAATAGGTAACTCGATTTGTCTATTTTTGATATTACTCTGGTTCTTCGGAGCTACATCCACAGTACTTTAAATAATTTATGATACCTTCTTCATAATTCTAAGATTCTAACCTAGATTTTGAAATGTAAAAAAAAAACAAAAAAAAAACAAAAATACTCTCATGCATTTTAAGCAAATCATTAGGTTTTTTTAATTCACAGAGAAATTCAATTCAATTTGTTACAATGAATTAGTTACAAATTAGTAGATAAATAACATATACATTTAAACCTTCCTAATAGCAAAGATAATAGAATACAAAGATGTCGCATCCCATACAAACTTTTGAAACCAAAAATGTATAACGTGTAATGTAATATATTTTAATATGTAAGAAAAGACATATGTAGCTACCCGGTTATTACTTTGGATGATCGAATCGAGACTTCAGCCAATGAGATTGCTCGTTCTATCGTCCAATGAAATAGCTCGTTGTATAAAAGACATTGTATTTTATTAGAAAAAGACATCAAAGTTCCTAATAAATACTTAGATTATTAAAAAATTGAAATTTCCTTCTTTAGATTGATTTAATGCCCAGATGTGGGGTATATTCCCCCATTAAAGTAAAGTTAAATATAAATTGAAGAAAAAACTATTTGATATGTCCGACCGTCTGACAAAACGCGAGATGATGAGTGCGCTGCAAAGCGCAGGTATTAATGTACCGGCGACGATTACTCTTAACCGGTTGAGGCAAATGCACGAAAGTCTGAACATCATACCCGCCGGTCCATTAAATATAAACGCTGAAACCGATGGAACAGCTGCTGCTTAAACACCGCTCCCATATGCCCAACCGAAGCCACCGACGCCACCGATGCCACCGATTGATACAGAGTTAGTGCGCTCATGGTAGAAGTATTGTTTTTTGACGGCTAAACAATTAATAATATCTCTCGTATTAAATTGTGTTTTGATATTGAAGAGTACGGTGTTGTACTGTGTTTTCATTAGTGGTTTGCTGAAATTCATATCAAAATCTATCAATATTTAATAAAAATTGAAAATATTTTGTTATTGAAATAATCAAATTAAAAGAACGGTTGTGCAAGTCCACCGGTTAAACTCTCTCGAGCGCGGGTGTATTAGTGCTGAGTGAATTGAATAATTGTGCAGATTGTAAAAAATCTACTCGTCAATCGGAGTATGTCATCTGCAAAGGTCGATGTTGCCAGGCGTTTCATTTCGAGTGTTTGAATCTGTCAAATTATAAGGTTAAAGCTCTGCAAGCTTCTAAATGTGTTGTTATTTTATGCGAAAGTTGTCAAGAAAAAATTAAATCATTGCAAATTGTCTTGGATAATTTAAATGAAATAAAAAATTATCTTGCATCCTTTGATAAAAAAGTGGAAAAAGTGTTGGAAAGTGGTGCTAAGAGCTTTAATGAAAAAAGTGTCATAGCTGAGTTGAAAACATAATAAACAAAATTCTTTTGCGGAAGTACTAAAAAACAAAGTGCGGTGGTAGTGAAACCAATTAATCCTCGAAAAGCAAGCAGAACGGAAGCTGATGTGAAATCAAATCTAAAACCTGAGGAATGCGGTATTCAGCTTTCGGGAATTAAAAAGCTTAATAGTGCAGCTGTTATTGTTGCTTGTGATAACGATAATTCCGTTGAAAAATTTAAAGGTGACGTTGAATCGAAACTTGGCGCATCTTATAGTGTAAATAAAATGGCCAGGAAGCCTCGGATCCGCATTAATAATTTTTCGGAGGAAATGAATGAAAGTGAAATAATAAATTGTCTTAAGAAGCAAAATTCAGTTTTAAAAGAGAAAGAATTAAATGTGAAAGCAATTTGAAAAAATAAAAACAGAAGATATAACTCTTTTATTGCAGTTGTGGAGCTGGATTGTGAAAGTTTCAACGAAATAATAAAAATCGGGTCTGTGAGTTTAGGTTGGGATAGGTGCGATGTAAGGGATGCAGTTTACTTTAAAAGATGTTATAATTGTTTGGGTTTTAACCACATCGCAAAGGACTGTCGGCAAAAAAAAGTGTGTTCTAAGAGTGGCGAAGAGCATGAAGGAGACGGTTTAGAATGTCAATCTGATATATTGAAATGTGTGAATTGTGCGCGTCTTAATGTTGGCCTAGATATAAATCATCATGCGTTTGATCAAAATTGTGAAGTCTTTAAAAGGAAGCTCTCTATTGAGGAGCGGCGTTGGTTGTAGCAAACAAAAAAATCATCAAATTCGACCATTTTGTATTACTTGAATATTCAAGGCCTTTTATGTAATAAATCGGAACTCGAGTTAATAGTTAAAAAACATAAACCAGAGTTAATTTTATTAAGTGAAACCCACATTACAAGTGATATTGAAGATTCTGAAATAAAAATAAATAACTATGTGACAGTTTGTGAATCGCATTCGCGTCATATAGGAGGTGTCATTGTTTATTCAAAAAAATGTTTACAAGTAAATATGGTTAACATAACAAAATTGAATGAAGCTGTTTGGTGCATGAAATTATATATTTGGATAAACAATATTAAATGGGCTGTGGTCATTTTATACAGATCTCCAAGCACACCGGTAAGTCCTTTTAAAACATTTTATGTGAACTGGTGGATGTAACAAATGGAAGATGAACTTAATGTTATTGTGGCAGGTGATTTTAAAATCGACATGTTGATTTCTAATTCCAACGAAAGCTCGATGCGCAGAATTATTGCAGATCAAGGAATGAAATTACTTGTAACACAGCCTACAAGAATAACAAATAACTCAAGGACTTTAGTTGACTACGTACTTACTAGTGTTGAAAGATCCAATGTGAAAGTAATTATAGGCAATACTGAACAAATTTCTGATCATGAAACTACTCGAATCGAAGTAGATAATAGTAAAAAAAGTGGCAGTTGCAATAGGAGAGCTATAACCTTCGTGAATTACAAAACAAACGTGATGAATAGTTTGCTTAACTCGGTGAATTTTAGTGATCTTTATTTAAATGTAGAAAACGTAGAGAATTTGTCCGCTTTGTTTCATTCAAAAATTGTTGATTGTTTACAAAAAATGACTGTAAAAAAAATAGTAAGAGGTGAAAATTCAGTTGTTTGGTTTACGGGTGAACTAAAGGGTGGTTTTTTAAGAGGTTTAGAACTTTTAAAAAAAAAAAAACACAAAAAATTCGAAAAAATGAATGAAATATTTATTTGAATCGATAGTTTGAACCTTGCAATTTAATGTTTAAAGATAATTTCATGCAAATTTTGACCGCGGCTGCGTCTCAGGTAGCCCATCCGCTGAGTCCAATTTTGGCATACTCTTTCACACATATCGGCCGGTATCTAACGAATGAATGCATGGATGTTGGCTTCCAGTGCGTCAATCGAAGCGGGCTTGTCCCTATAGACATTAGCCTTGACATACCCCCACAAAAAATAATCTAATGGTGTCAAATCGCACGATCTAGGCGGCCAATTGACCGGCCCGAAACGTGAAATTAACTGTGCACCAAACTCGCCTCGCAATTGCGCCATTGTTTCGCGTGCTGTGTGGCATGTGGCACCGTCTTGTTGAAACCACATATCATGCAAGTCAAGAACTTCCATTTCGGGCAAAAAAAAGTTTGTTATCATCGCTCGGTAGCGTTCACCATTGACAGTAACGCTGCGATTCGCATCATCTTTGAAGAAATAGGCCCAATAATGCCGCCGGCCCATAAACCGCACCAAACAGTGGCTTTTTCGGGATGCATTGGTAGCTGTTGCAATGCTTCTGGCTGATCTTCACTCCAAATGCGGCAATTTTGCTTATTTACGTACCCATTCAACCAAAAATGAGCCTCATCGCTGAACACAAGCAGCGCGCGATGAACATTTCGAACCGAGCACGAATTTTGATAGTAAAATTCAATAATTTGCAAGCGTTGTTCGTTTGTAAGACGATCCATGGTTAAATTGCAAACCAAACTGAAGCTGTTTGACAGTGACACAAGGTACTAAACACACGTCAGCTGTCAAAACCAGTGTTGCCAAAACCAAACCAGCTTAAAAATCACCCGTTAGATAGGCTAAGGCAAGATAAAATAAGAGCATATAATCGAGCAGCTTATTCTAACGATCGTGTCCTCTGGAATCATTATAAAACAAAGAGAAATAGTTTTAAAAATGCAATTGTTGCAGCAAAAAACAGTTATATCGAAAATCAAATTATCTCTAACACCCCTATTACGACTATCAATTATCAATTGATAGTTGATAAATATTGAAAATCGATATTTAACAACCCAGTTGATAGAAGTTTTGATCATTGAGAATGGTGCAGGCCGTCGTGAATTGCAAGAAAATTATCACCGAATAGTTGTTCAGTTTTTTAATAAATTAAGTTTTAATGCACCAAATTTCAACCAAGTAACAACTTAACATGTGTTTCTACCGTTCAACCACATAATCTGAGAAGAGGCAACAACTTTAGATTGGCAAGATTCAACAGAAACAGGACGCAAAATTCACTGATGTATAGAGGGCTTTTATTTTTCAACAGTTTACCTGAAGAACTTAAAAGTGAACATTTAATGCAAACATTTAAGCAAAAACTATATACTTTCATTATAAATAATTTGTAAAAGAAAAATATTATTATTTCAATTTAAATTTTTTCCACATCATGGTCTCGCCGAGTATGTTCGAAATGATGTTGCTTATCAGCTTCAGATACAGTATGGTTCATGTTTGAATACAAACTTTAATTTCATGTGGTTTAAATTCACCGGCCATAAGCGCATCATCCATACGTGTTTTATTCATCGTAGTCCTAGTTTGGATAGTAATTCAACTTCTAACGAATTAGATGCACTATCCGACTCCATCCAGAGAATTATTTCCCATTTTCTGCACAGTGAAATCGTTGTTACGGGCGATTTCAATGTACATAATTCTTCGTGGCTACGCTATTCGGGTCAGACAACACCCGAAGGAAGGTATGCCGAGATTTTTGCTGAGTTAAACAACCTGACTCAGCTTTTCGACGAGCCCACTCGGATTCCTGACGTTGCAGATTGAAAATCCTCTAGATTTACAAGAACAATAATTGTACCCTATTATCAGAGAGCTGGATATTAAAATGAGAAACAACTTTATTCAAAAAGCATCTGATTCAGAAAACCGCCGTTTGTATCCAAACTTAATTCACAACCTTGATGACTTCCAGTTTTTCACTGATACCAACAGCTGGAGAAAAATATCGTTAATATTCCGAACAAGAGGAAAGTTACTGAACCTGAACGCAACACCTTTCAGTAGCTCTGCGCAAAAATTTTGCACTATATGCAACCTTAATGCGAGGGAAGATACTTTCCTATATACCTTGCTATATGCCCTGTGTTTCGTCAATGGAGACTTCAATTTTTCGAAAATAATACACTTACACTGGAAGAAACAAGAACCATTTAAATGGACCACAGTGGGATACACTGTACAGCTATTGCGAAGCAGCATTAAAGTATCGAACAAACGTCATAAATGAATACTATTAACTTTAACTTTTACAACATAAAGCTTATTTTATACTTATGTCAATTTGGCAGACAGCCGATGTAGCCAATGTCATTTAAATCATTTAAGTTTTTTGTGACATCAATGTAAATTTTAAAGCTTCAAAATGTGAACAATACATGAATCTTTAACCTTAACCTTTTTAACCTTTTTACTTCAAATTTTATAAAGCTACGAATTCCTCAGAATACTAATGTCTCATGTAATTTTTGTTGCATCCCAGCAATTTATTTAAATATTTCTAACTGATTCCAAGAAATAGGTAACTCGATTTGTCTACTTTTGATATTACTCTGGTTCTTCGGAGCTACATCCACAGTACTTTAAATAATTTATGATACCTTCTTCATAATTCTAAGATTCTAACCTAGATTTTGAAATGTAAAAAAAAAACAAAAAAAAAACAAAAATACTCTCATGCATTTTAAGCAAATCATTAGGTTTTTTTAATTCACAGAGAAATTCAATTCAATTTGTTACAATGAATTAGTTACAAATAAGTAGATAAATAACATATACATTTAAACCTTCCTAATAGCAAAGATAATAGAATACAAAGATGTCGCATCCCATACAAACTTTTGAAACCAAAAATGTATAACGTGTAATGTAATATATTTTAATATGTAAGAAAAGACATATGTAGCTACCCGGTTAAAGTTCCTAATAAATACTTAGATTATTAAAAAATTGAAATTTCCTTCTTTAGATTGATTTAATGCCCAGATGTGGGGTATATTCCCCCATTAAAGTAAAGTTAAATATAAATTGAAGAAAAAACTATTTGATATGTCCGACCGTCTGACAAAACGCGAGATGATGAGTGCGCTGCAAAGCGCAGGTATTAATGTACCGGCGACGATTACTCTTAACCGGTTGAGGCAAATGCACGAAAGTCTGAACATCATACCCGCTGGTCCATTAAATATAAACGCTGAAACCGACGGAACAGCTGCTGCTTAAACACCGCTCCCATATGCCCAACCGAAGCCACCGACGCCACCGATGCCACCGATTGATACAGAGTTAGTGCGCTCATGGTAGAAGTATTGTTTTTTGACGGCTAAACAATTAATAATATCTCTCGTATTTAATTGTGTTTTGATATTGAAGAGTACGGTGTTGTACTGTGTTTTCATTAGTGGTTTGCTGAAATTCATATCAAAATCTATCAATATTTAATAAAAATTGAAAATATTTTGTTATTGAAATAATCAAATTAAAAGAACGGTGGTGCAAGTCCACCGGTTAAACTCTCTCGAGCGCGTGTGTATTAGTGCTGAGTGAATTGAATAATTGTGCAGATTGTAAAAAATCTACTCGTCAATCGGAGTATGTCATCTGCAAAGGTCGATGTTGCCAGGCGTTTCATTTCGAGTCTTTGAATCTGTCAAATTATGAGGTGAAAGCTCTGCAAGCTGCTAAATGTGTTGTTATTTTATGCGAAAGTTGTCAAGAAAAAATTAAATCAATGCAAATTGTCTTGGATAATTTAAATGAAATACAAAATTATCTTGCATCCTTTGATAAAAAAGTGGAAAAAGTGTTGGAAAGTGGCGCTAAGAGCTTTAATCAAAAAAGTGTCATAGCTGAGTTGAAAACATAATAAACAAAATTCTTTTGCGGAAGTACTAAAAAACAAAGTGCGGTGGTAGTGAAACCAATTAATCCTCGAACTGCAAGCAGAACGGAAGCTGATGTGAAATCAAATCTAAAACCTGAGGAATGCGGTATTCAGCTTTCGGGAATTAAAAAGCTTAATAGTGCAGCTGTTATTGTTGCTTGTGATAACGATAATTCCGTTGAAAAATTTAAAGGTGACGTTGAATCGAAACTTGGCACATCTTATAGTGTAAATAAAATGGCCGGGAAGCCTCGGATCCGCATTAATAATTTTTCGGAGGAAATGAATGAAAGTGAAATAATAAATTGTCTTAAGAAGCAAAATTCAGTTTTAAAAGAGAAAGAATTAAATGTGAAAGCAATTTGAAAAAATAAAAACAGAAGATATAACTCTTTTATTGCAGTTGTGGAGCTGGATTGTGAAAGTTTCAACGAAATAATAAAAATCGGGTCTGTGAGTTTAGGTTGGGATAGGTGCGATGTAAGTGATGCAGTTTACTTTAAAAGATGTTATAATTGTTTGGGTTTTATCCACATCGCAAAGGACTGTCGGCAAAAAAAAGTGTGTTCTAAGAGTGGCGAAGAGCATGAAGAAGACGGTTTAGAATGTCAATCTGATATATTGAAATGTGTGAATTGTGCGCGTCTTAATGTTGGCCTAGATATAAATCATCATGCGTTTGATCAAAATTGTGAAGTCTTTAAAAGGAAGCTCTCTATTGAGGAGCGGCGTTGGTTGTAGCAAACAAAAAAATCATCAAATTCGACCATTTTGTATTACTTGAATATTCAAGGCCTTTTATGTAATAAATCGGAACTCGAGTTAATAGTTAAAAAACATAAACCAGAGTTAATTTTATTAAGTGAAACCCACATTACAAGTGATATTGAAGATTCTGAAATAAAAATAAATAACTATGTGACAGTTTGTGAATCGCATTCGCGTCATATAGGAGGTGTCATTGTTTATTCGAAAAAATGTTTACAAGTAAATATGGTTAACATAACAAAATTGAATGAAGCTGTTTGGTGCATGAAATTATATATTTGGATAAACAATATTAAATGGGCTGTGGTCATTTTATACAGATCTCCAAGCACACCGGTAAGTCCTTTTAAAACATTTTATGTGAACTGGTGGATGTAACAAATGGAAGATGAACTTAATGTTATTGTGGCAGGTGATTTTAACATCGACATGTTGATTTCTAATTCCAACGAAAGCTCGATGCGCAGAATTATTGCAGATCAAGGAATGAAATTACTTGTAACACAGCCTACAAGAATAACAAATAACTCAAGGACTTTAGTTGACTACGTACTTACTAGTGTTGAAAGATCCAATGTGGAAGTAATTATAGACAATACTGAACAAATTTCTGATCATGAAACTATTCGAATCGAAGTAGATAATAGTAAAAAAAGCGGCAGTTGCAATAGGAGAGCTATAACCTTCGTGAATTACAAAACAAACGTGATGAATAGTTTGCTTAACTCGGTGAATTTTAGTGATCTTTATTTAAATGTAGAAAACGTAGAGAATTTGTCCGCTTTGTTTCATTCAAAAATTGTTGATTGTTTACAAAAAATGACTGTAAAAAAAATAGTAAGAGGTGAAAATTCAGTTGTTTGGTTTACGGGTGAACTAGATAGGCTAAGGCAAGATAAAATAAGAGCATATAATCGAGCAGCTTATTCTAACGATCGTGTCCTCCGGAATCATTATAAAACAAAGAGAAATAGTTTTAAAAATGCCATTGTTGCAGCAAAAAACAGTTATATCGAAAACCAAATTATCTCTAACACCCCTATTACGACTATCAATTATCAATTGATAGTTGATAAATATTGAAAATCGATATTTAACAACCCAGTTGATAGAAGTTTTGATCATTGAGAATGGTGCAGGCCGTCGTGAATTGCAAGAAAATTATCACCGAATAGTTGTTCAGTTTTTTAATAAATTAAGTTTTAATGCACCAAATTTCAACCAAGTAACAACTTAACATGTGTTTCTACCGTTCAACCACATAATCTGAGAAGAGGCAACAACTTTAGATTGGCAAGATTCAACAGAAACAGGACGCAAAATTCACTGATGTATAGAGGGCTTTTATTTTTCAACAGTTTACCTGAAGAACTTAAAAGTGAACATTTAATGCAAACATTTAAGCAAAAACTATATACTTTCATTATAAATAATTTGTAAAAGAAAAATATTATTATTTCAATTTAAATTTTTTCCACATCATGGTCTCGCCGAGTATGTTCGAAATGATGTTGCTTATCAGCTTCAGATACAGTATGGTTCATGTTTGAATACAAACTTTAATTTCATGTGGTTTAAATTCACCGGCCATAAGCGCATCATCCATACGTGTTTTATTCATCGTAGTCCTAGTTTGGATGGCAATTCCACTTCTAACGAATTAGATGCACTATCCGACTCCATCCAGAGAATTATTTCCCATTTTCTGCACAGTGAAATCGTTGTTACGGGCGATTTCAATGTACATAATTCTTCGTGGCTACGCTATTCGGGTCAGACAACACCCGAAGGAAGGTATGCCGAGATTTTTGCTGAGTTAAACAACCTGACTCAGCTTGTCGACGAGCCCACTCGGATTCCTGACGTTGCAGATTGAAAATCCTCTAGATTTACAAGAACAATAATTGTACCCTATTATCAGAGAGCTGGATATTAAAATGAGAAACTACTTTATTCAAAAAGCATCTGATTCAGAAAACCGCCGTTTGTATCCAAACTTAATTCACAACCTTGATGACTTCCAATTTTTCACTGATACCAACAGCTGCAGAAAAATATCGTTAATATTTCGAACAAGAGGAGAGTTACTGAACCTGATCGCAACACCTTTCAGTAGCTCTGCGCAAAAATTTTGCACTATATGCAACCTTAATGCGAGGGAAGATACTTTCCTATATACCTTGCTATATGCCCTGTGTTTCGTCAATGGAGACATCAATTTTTCGAAAATAATACACTTACACTGGAAGAAACAAGAACCATTTAAATGGACCACAGTGGGATACACTGTACAGCTATTGCGAAGCAGCATTAAAGTATCGAACAAACGTCATAAATGAATACTATTAACTTTAACTTTTACAACATAAAGCTTATTTTATACTTATGTCAATTTGGCAGACAGCCGATGTAGCCAATGTCATTTAAATCATTTAAGTTTTTTGTGACATCAATGTAAATTTTAAAGCTTCAAAATGTGAACAATACATGAATCTTTAACCTTAACCTTTTTAACCTTTTTACTTCAAATTTTATAAAGCTACGAATTCCTCAGAATACTAATGTCTCATGTAATTTTTGTTGCATCCCAGCAATTTATTTAAATATTTCTAACTGATTCCAAGAAATAGGTAACTCGATTTGTCTACTTTTGATATTACTCTGGTTCTTCGGAGCTACATCCACAGTACTTTAAATAATTTATGATACCTTCTTCATAATTCTAAGATTCTAACCTAGATTTTGAAATGTAAAAAAAAAACAAAAAAAAAACAAAAATACTCTCATGCATTTTAAGCAAATCATTAGGTTTTTTTAATTCACAGAGAAATTCAATTCAATTTGTTACAATGAATTAGTTACAAATTAGTAGATAAATAACATATACATTTAAACCTTCCTAATAGCAAAGATAATAGAATACAAAGATGTCGCATCCCATACAAACTTTTGAAACCAAAAATGTATAACGTGTAATGTAATATATTTTAATATGTAAGAAAAGACATATGTAGCTACCCGGTTATTACTTTGGATGATCGAATCGAGACTTCAGCCAATGAGATTGCTCGTTCTATCGTCCAATGAAATAGCTCGTTGTATAAAAGACATTGTATTTTGTTAGAAAAAGACATCAAAGTTCCTAATAAATACTTAGATTATTAAAAAATTGAAATTTCCTTCTTTAGATTGATTTAATGCCCAGATGTGGGGTATATTCCCCCATTAAAGTAAAGTTAAATATAAATTGAAGAAAAAACTATTTGATATGTCCGACCGTCTGACAAAACGCGAAATGATGAGTGCGCTGCAAAGCGCAGGTATTAATGTACCGGCGACGATTACTCTTAACCGGTTGAGGCAAATGCACGAAAGTCTGAACATCATACCCGCCGGTCCATTAAATATAAACGCTGAAACCGATGGAACAGCTGCTGCTTAAACACCGCTCCCATATGCCCAACCGAAGCCACCGACGCCACCGATGCCACCGATTGATACAGAGTTAGTGCGCTCATGGTAGAAGTATTGTTTTTTGACGGCTAAACAATTAATAATATCTCTCGTATTAAATTGTGTTTTGATATTGAAGAGTACGGTGTTGTACTGTGTTTTCATTAGTGGTTTGCTGAAATTCATATCAAAATCTATCAATATTTAATAAAAATTGAAAATATTTTGTTATTGAAATAATCAAATTAAAAGAACGGTTGTGCAAGTCCACCGGTTAAACTCTCTCGAGCGAGTGTGTATTACTGCTGAGTGAATTGAATAATTGTGCAGATTGTAAAAAATCTACTCGTCAATCGGAGTATGTCATCTGCAAAGGTCGATGTTGCCAGGCGTTTCATTTCGAGTGTTTGAATCTGTCAAATTATAAGGTTAAAGCTCTGCAAGCTTCTAAATGTGTTGTTATTTTATGCGAAAGTTGTCAAGAAAAAATTAAATCATTGCAAATTGTCTTGGATAATTTAAATGAAATAAAAAATTATCTTGCATCCTTTGATAAAAAAGTGGAAAAAGTGTTGGAAAGTGGTGCTAAGAGCTTTAATGAAAAAAGTGTCATAGCTGAGTTGAAAACATAATAAACAAAATTCTTTTGCGGAAGTACTAAAAAACAAAGTGCGGTGGTAGTGAAACCAACTAATCCTCGAAAAGCAAGCAGAACGGAAGCTGATGTGAAATCAAATCTAAAACCTGAGGAATGCGGTATTCAGCTTTCGGGAATTAAAAAGCTTAATAGTGCAGCTGTTATTGTTGCTTGTGATAACGATAATTCCGTTGAAAAATTTAAAGGTGACGTTGAATCGAAACTTGGCGCATCTTATAGTGTAAATAAAATGGCCAGGAAGCCTCGGATCCGCATTAATAATTTTTCGGAGGAAATGAATGAAAGTGAAATAATAAATTGTCTTAAGAAGCAAAATTCAGTTTTAAAAGAGAAAGAATTAAATGTGAAAGCAATTTGAAAAAATAAAAACAGAAGATATAACTCTTTTATTGCAGTTGTGGAGCTGGATTGTGAAAGTTTCAACGAAATAATAAAAATCGGGTCTGTGAGTTTAGGTTGGGATAGGTGCGATGTAAGGGATGCAGTTTACTTTAAAAGATGTTATAATTGTTTGGGTTTTAACCACATCGCAAAGGACTGTCGGCAAAAAAAAGTGTGTTCTAAGAGTGGCGAAGAGCATGAAGGAGACGGTTTAGAATGTCAATCTGATATATTGAAATGTGTGAATTGTGCGCGTCTTAATGTTGGCCTAGATATAAATCATCATGCGTTTGATCAAAATTGTGAAGTCTTTAAAAGGAAGCTCTCTATTGAGGAGCGGCGTTGGTTGTAGCAAACAAAAAAATCATCAAATTCGACCATTTTGTATTACTTGAATATTCAAGGCCTTTTATGTAATAAATCGGAACTCGAGTTAATAGTTAAAAAACATAAACCAGAGTTTATTTTATCAAGTGAAACCCACATTACAAGTGATATTGAAGATTCTGAAATAAAAATAAATAACTATGTGACAGTTTGTGAATCGCATTCGCGTCATATAGGAGGTGTCATTGTTTATTCAAAAAAATGTTTACAAGTAAATATGGTTAACATAACAAAATTGAATGAAGCTGTTTGGTGCATGAAATTATATATTTGGATAAACAATATTAAATGGGCTGTGGTCATTTTATACAGATCTCCAAGCACACCGGTAAGTCCTTTTAAAACATTTTATGTGAACTGGTGGATGTAACAAATGGAAGATGAACTTAATGTTATTGTGGCAGGTGATTTTAACATCGACATGTTGATTTCTAATTCCAACGAAAGCTCGATGCGCAGAATTATTGCAGATCAAGGAATGAAATTACTTGTAACACAGCCTACAAGAATAACAAATAACTCAAGGACTTTAGTTGACTACGTACTTACTAGTGTTGAAAGATCCAATGTGAAAGTAATTATAGACAATACTGAACAAATTTCTGATCATGAAACTACTCGAATCGAAGTAGATAATAGTAAAAAAAGTGGCAGTTGCAATAGGAGAGCTATAACCTTCGTGAATTACAAAACAAACGTGATGAATAGTTTGCTTAACTCGGTGAATTTTAGTGATCTTTATTTAAATGTAGAAAACGTAGAGAATTTGTCCGCTTTGTTTCATTCAAAAATTGTTGATTGTTTACAAAAAATGACTGTAAAAAAAATAGTAAGAGGTGAAAATTCAGTTGTTTGGTTTACGGGTGAACTAGTTAGATAGGCTAAGGCAAGATAAAATAAGAGCATATAATCGAGCAGCTTATTCTAACGATCGTGTCCTCTGGAATCATTATAAAACAAAGAGAAATAGTTTTAAAAATGCAATTGTTGCAGCAAAAAACAGTTATATCGAAAATCAAATTATCTCTAACACCCCTATTACGACTATCAATTATCAATTGATAGTTGATAAATATTGAAAATCGATATTTAACAACCCAGTTGATAGAAGTTTTGATCATTGAGAATGGTGCAGGCCGTCGTGAATTGCAAGAAAATTATCACCGAATAGTTGTTCAGTTTTTTAATAAATTAAGTTTTAATGCACCAAATTTCAACCAAGTAACAACTTAACATGTGTTTCTACCGTTCAACCACATAATCTGAGAAGAGGCAACAACTTTAGATTGGCAAGATTCAACAGAAACAGGACGCAAAATTCACTGATGTATAGAGGGCTTTTATTTTTCAACAGTTTACCTGAAGAACTTAAAAGTGAACATTTAATGCAAACATTTAAGCAAAAACTATATACTTTCATTATAAATAATTTGTAAAAGAAAAATATTATTATTTCAATTTAAATTTTTTCCACATCATGGTCTCGCCGAGTATGTTCGAAATGATGTTGCTTATCAGCTTCAGATACAATATGGTTCATGTTTGAATACAAACTTTAATTTCATGTGGTTTAAATTCACCGGCCATAAGCGCATCATCCATACGTAGTCCTAGTTTGGATAGTAATTCAACTTCTAACGAATTAGATGCACTATCCGACTCCATCCAGAGAATTATTTCCCATTTTGCTGCACATTGAAATCGTTGTTACGGGCGATTTCAATGTACATAATTCTTCGTGGCTACGCTATTCGGGTCAGACAACACCCGAAGGAAGGTATGCCGAGATTTTTGCTGAGTTAAACAACCTGACTCAGCTTGTCGACGAGCCCACTCGGATTCCTGACGTTGCAGATTGAAAATCCTCTAGATTTACAAGAACAATAATTGTACCCTATTATCAGAGAGCTGGATATTAAAATGAGAAACAACTTTATTCAAAAAGCATCTGATTCAGAAAACCGCCGTTTGTATCCAAACTTAATTCACAACCTTGATGACTTCCAGTTTTTCACTGATACCAACAGCTGCAGAAAAATATCGTTAATATTCCGAACAAGAGGAAAGTTACTGAACCTGAACGCAACACCTTTCAGTAGCTCTGCGCAAAAATTTTGCACTATATGCAACCTTAATGCGAGGGAAGATACTTTCCTATATACCTTGCTATATGCCCTGTGTTTCGTCAATGGAGACTTCAATTTTTCGAAAATAATACACTTACACTGGAAGAAACAAGAACCATTTAAATGGACCACAGTGGGATACACTGTACAGCTATTGCGAAGCAGCATTCAAGTATCGAACAAACGTCATAAATGAATACTATTAACTTTAACTTTTATAACATAAAGCTAATTTTATACTTATGTCAATCTGGCAGACAGCCGATGTAGCCAATGTCATTTAAATCATTTAAGTTTTTTGTGATATCAATGTAAATTTTAAAGCTTCAAAATGTGAACAATACATGAATCTTTAACCTTAATCTTTTTACTTCAAATTTTATAAAGCTACGAATTCCTCAGAATACTAATGTCTCATGTAATTTTTGTTGCATCCCAGCAATTTATTTAAATATTTCTAACTGATTCCAAGAAATAGGTAACTCGATTTGTTTACTTTTGATATAACTCTGGTTCTTCGGAGCTACATCCACAGTACTTTAAATAATTTATGATACCTTCTTCATAATTCTAAGATTCTAACCTAGATTTTGAAATAAAAAAAAAAAAACAAAAAAAACAAAAATACTCTCATGCATTTTAAGCAAATCATTAGGTTTTTTTAATTCACAGAGAAATTCAATTCAATTTTTTACAATGAATTAGTTACAAATTAGTAGATACATAACATATACATTTAAACCTTCCTAATAGCAAAGATAATAGAATACAAAAATGTCGCATCCCATACAAACTTTTGAAACCAAAAATGTATATCGTGTAATGTAATATATTTATTTTAATATGTAAGAAAAGACACATGTAGCTACCCGGTTATTACTTTGGATGATCGAATCGAGACTTCAGCCAATGAGATTGCTCGTTCTATCGTCCAATGAAATAGCTCGTTGTATAAAAGACATTGTATTTTGTTAGAAAAAAACATCAAAGTTCCTAATAAATACTTTGATTATTAAAAAATTGAAATTTCCTTTTTTAGATTGATTTAATGCCCAGATGTGGGGTATATTCACCCAATTAAAGTAAAGTTTAATATAAATTAAAGAAAACACTATTTGATATGTCCGACCGTCTGACAAAACGCGAGATAATGAGTGCGCTGCAAAGCGCAGGTATTAATGTACCGGCGACGATTACTCTTAACCGGTTGAGGCAAATGCACGAAAGTCTGAACATCATAGCCGCTGGTCCAATAAATATAAACGCTGAAACCGACGGAACAGCTGCTGCTTAAACACCGCTCCCATATGCCCAACCGAAGCCACCGACGCCACCGATGCCACCGATTGATACAGAGTTAGTGCGCTCATGGTAGAAGTATTGTTTTTTGACGGCTAAACAATTAATAATATCTCTCGTATTAAATTGTGTTTTGATATTGAAGAGTACGGTGTTGTACTGTTTTCATTAGTGGTTTGCTGAAATTCATATCAAAATCTATCAATATTTAATAAAAATTGAAAATATTTTGTTATTGAAATAATCAAATTAAAAGAACGGTTGTGCAAGTCCACCGGTTAAACTCTCTCGAGCGCGGGTGTATTAGTGCTGAGTGAATTGAATAATTGTGCAGATTGTAAAAAATCTACTCGTCAATCGGAGTATGTCATCTGCAAAGGTCGATGTTGCCAGGCGTTTCATTTCGAGTGTTTGAATCTGTCAAATTATAAGGTTAAAGCTCTGCAAGCTTCTAAATGTGTTGTTATTTTATGCGAAAGTTGTCAAGAAAAAATTAAATCATTCCAAATTGTCTTGGATAATTTAAATGAAATAAAAAATTATCTTGCATCCTTTGATAAAAAAGTGGAAAAAGTGTTGGAAAGTGGTGCTAAGAGCTTTTATGAAAAAAGTGTCATAGCTGAGTTGAAAACATAATAAACAAAATTCTTTTGCGGAAGTACTAAAAAACAAAGTGCGGTGGTAGTGAAACCAATTAATCCTCGAAAAGCAAGCAGAACGGAAGCTGATGTGAAATCAAATCTAAAACCTGAGGAATGCGGTATTCAGCTTTCGGGAATTAAAAAGCTTAATAGTGCAGCTGTTATTGTTGCTTGTGATAACGATAATTCCGTTGAAAAATTTAAAGGTGACGTTGAATCGAAACTTGGCGCATCTTATAGTGTAAATAAAATGGCCAGGAAGCCTCGGATCCGCATTAATAATTTTTCGGAGGAAATGAATGAAAGTGAAATAATAAATTGTCTTAAGAAGCAAAATTCAGTTTTAAAAGAGAAAGAATTAAATGTGAAAGCAATTTGAAAAAATAAAAACAGAAGATATAACTCTTTTATTGCAGTTGTGGAGCTGGATTGTGAAAGTTTCAACGAAATAATAAAAATCGGGTCTGTGAGTTTAGGTTGGGATAGGTGCGATGTAAGGGATGCAGTTTACTTTAAAAGATGTTATAATTGTTTGGGTTTTAACCACATCGCAAAGGACTGTCGGCAAAAAAAAGTGTGTTCTAAGAGTGGCGAAGAGCATGAAGGAGACGGTTTAGAATGTCAATCTGATATATTGAAATGTGTGAATTGTGCGCGTCTTAATGTTGGCCTAGATATAAATCATCATGCGTTTGATCAAAATTGTGAAGTCTTTAAAAGGAAGCTCTCTATTGAGGAGCGGCGTTGGTTGTAGCAAACAAAAAAATCATCAAATTCGACCATTTTGTATTACTTGAATATTCAAGGCCTTTTATGTAATAAATCGGAACTCGAGTTAATAGTTAAAAAACATAAACCAGAGTTAATTTTATTAAGTGAAACCCACATTACAAGTGATATTGAAGATTCTGAAATAAAAATAAATAACTATGTGACAGTTTGTGAATCGCATTCGCGTCATATAGGAGGTGTCATTGTTTATTCAAAAAAATGTTTACAAGTAAATATGGTTAACATAACAAAATTGAATGAAGCTGTTTGGTGCATGAAATTATATATTTGGATAAACAATATTAAATGGGCTGTGGTCATTTTATACAGATCTCCAAGCACACCGGTAAGTCCTTTTAAAACATTTTATGTGAACTGGTGGATGTAACAAATGGAAGATGAACTTAATGTTATTGTGGCAGGTGATTTTAACATCGACATGTTGATTTCTAATTCCAACGAAAGCTCGATGCGCAGAATTATTGCAGATCAAGGAATGAAATTACTTGTAACACAGCCTACAAGAATAACAAATAACTCAAGGACTTTAGTTGACTACGTACTTACTAGTGTTGAAAGATCCAATGTGGAAGTAATTATAGACAATACTGAACAAATTTCTGATCATGAAACTATTCGAATCGAAGTAGATAATAGTAAAAAAAGCGGCAGTTGCAATAGGAGAGCTATAACCTTCGTGAATTACAAAACAAACGTGATGAATAGTTTGCTTAACTCGGTGAATTTTAGTGATCTTTATTTAAATGTAGAAAACGTAGAGAATTTGTCCGCTTTGTTTCATTCAAAAATTGTTGATTGTTTACAAAAAATGACTGTAAAAAAAATAGTAAGAGGTGAAAATTCAGTTGTTTGGTTTACGGGTGAACTAGATAGGCTAAGGCAAGATAAAATAAGAGCATATAATCGAGCAGCTTATTCTAACGATCGTGTCCTCCGGAATCATTATAAAACAAAGAGAAATAGTTTTAAAAATGCAATTGTTGCAGCAAAAAACAGTTATATCGAAAACCAAATTATCTCTAACACCCCTATTACGACTATCAATTATCAATTGATAGTTGATAAATATTGAAAATCGATATTTAACAACCCAGTTGATAGAAGTTTTGATCATTGAGAATGGTGCAGGCCGTCGTGAATTGCAAGAAAATTATCACCGAATAGTTGTCCAGTTTTTTAATAAATTAAGTTTTAATGCACCAAATTTCAACCAAGTAACAACTTAACATGTGTTTCTACCGTTCAACCACATAATCTGAGAAGAGGCAACAACTTTAGATTGGCAAGATTCAACAGAAACAGGACGCAAAATTCACTGATGTATAGAGGGCTTTTATTTTTCAACAGTTTACCTGAAGAACTTAAAAGTGAACATTTAATGCAAACATTTAAGCAAAAACTATATACTTTCATTATAAATAATTTGTAAAAGAAAAATATTATTATTTCAATTTAAATTTTTTCCACATCATGGTCTCGCCGAGTATGTTCGAAATGATGTTGCTTATCAGCTTCAGATACAGTATGGTTCATGTTTGAATACAAACTTTAATTTCATGTGGTTTAAATTCACCGGCCATAAGCGCATCATCCATACGTGTTTTATTCATCGTAGTCCTAGTTTGGATGGTAATTCCACTTCTAACGAATTAGATGCACTATCCGACTCCATCCAGAGAATTATTTCCCATTTTCTGCACAGTGAAATCGTTGTTACGGGCGATTTCAATGTACATAATTCTTCGTGGCTACGCTATTCGGGTCAGACAACACCCGAAGGAAGGTATGCCGAGATTTTTGCTGAGTTAAACAACCTGACTCAGCTTGTCGACGAGCCCACTCGGATTCCTGACGTTGCAGATTGAAAATCCTCTAGATTTACAAGAACAATAATTGTACCCTATTATCAGAGAGCTGGATATTAAAATGAGAAACAACTTTATTCAAAAAGCATCTGATTCAGAAAACCGCCGTTTGTATCCAAACTTAATTCACAACCTTGATGACTTCCAATTTTTCACTGATACCAACAGCTGCAGAAAAATATCGTTAATATTTCGAACAAGAGGAGAGTTACTGAACCTGATCGCAACACCTTTCAGTAGCTCTGCGCAAAAATTTTGCACTATATGCAACCTTAATGCGAGGGAAGATACTTTCCTATATACCTTGCTATATGCCCTGTGTTTCGTCAATGGAGACTTCAATTTTTCGAAAATAATACACTTACACTGGAAGAAACAAGAACCATTTAAATGGACCACAGTGGGATACACTGTACAGCTATTGCGAAGCAGCATTAAAGTATCGAACAAACGTCATAAATGAATACTATTAACTTTAACTTTTACAACATAAAGCTTATTTTATACTTATGTCAATTTGGCAGACAGCCGATGTAGCCAATGTCATTTAAATCATTTAAGTTTTTTGTGACATCAATGTAAATTTTAAAGCTTCAAAATGTGAACAATACATGAATCTTTAACCTTAACCTTTTTAACCTTTTTACTTCAAATTTTATAAAGCTACGAATTCCTCAGAATACTAATGTCTCATGTAATTTTTGTTGCATCCCAGCAATTTATTTAAATATTTCTAACTGATTCCAAGAAATAGGTAACTCGATTTGTCTACTTTTGATATTACTCTGGTTCTTCGGAGCTACATCCACAGTACTTTAAATAATTTATGATACCTTCTTCATAATTCTAAGATTCTAACCTAGATTTTGAAATGTAAAAAAAAAACAAAAAAAAAACAAAAAAAAAACAAAAATACTCTCATGCATTTTAAGCAAATCATTAGGTTTTTTTAATTCACAGAGAAATTCAATTCAATTTGTTACAATGAATTAGTTACAAATTAGTAGATAAATAACATATACATTTAAACCTTCCTAATAGCAAAGATAATAGAATACAAAGATGTCGCATCCCATACAAACCTTTGAAACCAAAAATGTATAACGTGTAATGTAATATATTTTAATATGTAAGAAAAGACATATGTAGCTACCCGGTTATTACTTTGGATGATCGAATCGAGACTTCAGCCAATGAGATTGCTCGTTCTATCGTCCAATGAAATAGCTCGTTGTATAAAAGACATTGTATTTTGTTAGAAAAAGACATCAAAGTTCCTAATAAATACTTAGATTATTAAAAAATTGAAATTTCCTTCTTTAGATTGATTTAATGCCCAGATGTGGGGTATATTCCCCCATTAAAGTAAAGTTAAATATAAATTGAAGAAAAAACTATTTGATATGTCCGACCGTCTGACAAAACGCGAGATGATGAGTGCGCTGCAAAGCGCAGGTATTAATGTACCGGCGACGATTACTCTTAACCGGTTGAGGCAAATGCACGAAAGTCTGAACATCATACCCGCCGGTCCATTAAATATAAACGCTGAAACCGATGGAACAGCTGCTGCTTAAACACCGCTCCCATATGCCCAACCGAAGCCACCGACGCCACCGATGCCACCGATTGATACAGAGTTAGTGCGCTCATGGTAGAAGTATTGTTTTTTGACGGCTAAACAATTAATAATATCTCTCGTATTAAATTGTGTTTTGATATTGAAGAGTACGGTGTTGTACTGTGTTTTCATTAGTGGTTTGCTGAAATTCATATCAAAATCTATCAATATTTAATAAAAATTGAAAATATTTTGTTATTGAAATAATCAAATTAAAAGAACGGTTGTGCAAGTCCACCGGTTAAACTCTCTCGAGCGCGGGTGTATTAGTGCTGAGTGAATTGAATAATTGTGCAGATTGTAAAAAATCTACTCGTCAATCGGAGTATGTCATCTGCAAAGGTCGATGTTGCCAGGCGTTTCATTTCGAGTGTTTGAATCTGTCAAATTATAAGGTTAAAGCTCTGCAAGCTTCTAAATGTGTTGTTATTTTATGCGAAAGTTGTCAAGAAAAAATTAAATCATTCCAAATTGTCTTGGATAATTTAAATGAAATAAAAAATTATCTTGCATCCTTTGATAAAAAAGTGGAAAAAGTGTTGGAAAGTGGTGCTAAGAGCTTTAATGAAAAAAGTGTCATAGCTGAGTTGAAAACATAATAAACAAAATTCTTTTGCGGAAGTACTAAAAAACAAAGTGCGGTGGTAGTGAAACCAACTAATCCTCGAAAAGCAAGCAGAACGGAAGCTGATGTGAAATCAAATCTAAAACCTGAGGAATGCGGTATTCAGCTTTCGGGAATTAAAAAGCTTAATAGTGCAGCTGTTATTGTTGCTTGTGATAACGATAATTCCGTTGAAAAATTTAAAGGTGACGTTGAATCGAAACTTGGCGCATCTTATAGTGTAAATAAAATGGCCAGGAAGCCTCGGATCCGCATTAATAATTTTTCGGAGGAAATGAATGAAAGTGAAATAATAAATTGTCTTAAGAAGCAAAATTCAGTTTTAAAAGAGAAAGAATTAAATGTGAAAGCAATTTGAAAAAATAAAAACAGAAGATATAACTCTTTTATTGCAGTTGTGGAGCTGGATTGTGAAAGTTTCAACGAAATAATAAAAATCGGGTCTGTGAGTTTAGGTTGGGATAGGTACGATGTAAGGGATGCAGTTTACTTTAAAAGATGTTATAATTGTTTGGGTTTTAACCACATCGCAAAGGACTGTCGGCAAAAAAAAGTGTGTTCTAAGAGTGGCGAAGAGCATGAAGGAGACGGTTTAGAATGTCAATCTGATATATTGAAATGTGTGAATTGTGCGCGTCTTAATGTTGGCCTAGATATAAATCATCATGCGTTTGATCAAAATTGTGAAGTCTTTAAAAGGAAGCTCTCTATTGAGGAGCGGCGTTGGTTGTAGCAAACAAAAAAATCATCAAATTCGACCATTTTGTATTACTTGAATATTCAAGGCCTTTTATGTAATAAATCGGAACTCGAGTTAATAGTTAAAAAACATAAACCAGAGTTAATTTTATTAAGTGAAACCCACATTACAAGTGATATTGAAGATTCTGAAATAAAAATAAATAACTATGTGACAGTTTGTGAATCGCATTCGCGTCATATAGGAGGTGTCATTGTTTATTCAAAAAAATGTTTACAAGTAAATATGGTTAACATAACAAAATTGAATGAAGCTGTTTGGTGCATGAAATTATATATTTGGATAAACAATATTAAATGGGCTGTGGTCATTTTATACAGATCTCCAAGCACACCGGTAAGTCCTTTTAAAACATTTTATGTGAACTGGTGGATGTAACAAATGGAAGATGAACTTAATGTTATTGTGGCAGGTGATTTTAACATCGACATGTTGATTTCTAATTCCAACGAAAGCTCGATGCGCAGAATTATTGCAGATCAAGGAATGAAATTACTTGTAACACAGCCTACAAGAATAACAAATAACTCAAGGACTTTAGTTGACTACGTACTTACTAGTGTTGAAAGATCCAATGTGAAAGTAATTATAGACAATACTGAACAAATTTCTGATCATGAAACTACTCGAATCGAAGTAGATAATAGTAAAAAAAGTGGCAGTTGCAATAGGAGAGCTATAACCTTCGTGAATTACAAAACAAACGTGATGAATAGTTTGCTTAACTCGGTGAATTTTAGTGATCTTTATTTAAATGTAGAAAACGTAGAGAATTTGTCCGCTTTGTTTCATTCAAAAATTGTTGATTGTTTACAAAAAATGACTGTAAAAAAAATAGTAAGAGGTGAAAATTCAGTTGTTTGGTTTACGGGTGAACTAGTTAGATAGGCTAAGGCAAGATAAAATAAGAGCATATAATCGAGCAGCTTATTCTAACGATCGTGTCCTCTGGAATCATTATAAAACAAAGAGAAATAGTTTTAAAAATGCAATTGTTGCAGCAAAAAACAGTTATATCGAAAATCAAATTATCTCTAACACCCCTATTACGACTATCAATTATCAATTGATAGTTGATAAATATTGAAAATCGATATTTAACAACCCAGTTGATAGAAGTTTTGATCATTGAGAATGGTGCAGGCCGTCGTGAATTGCAAGAAAATTATCACCGAATAGTTGTTCAGTTTTTTAATAAATTAAGTTTTAATGCACCAAATTTCAACCAAGTAACAACTTAACATGTGTTTCTACCGTTCAACCACATAATCTGAGAAGAGGCAACAACTTTAGATTGGCAAGATTCAACAGAAACAGGACGCAAAATTCACTGATGTATAGAGGGCTTTTATTTTTCAACAGTTTACCTGAAGAACTTAAAAGTGAACATTTAATGCAAACATTTAAGCAAAAACTATATACTTTCATTATAAATAATTTGTAAAAGAAAAATATTATTATTTCAATTTAAATTTTTTCCACATCATGGTCTCGCCGATATGTTCGAAATGATGTTGCTTATCAGCTTCAGATACAGTATGGTTCATGTTTGAATACAAACTTTAATTTCATGTGGTTTAAATTCACCGGCCATAAGCGCATCATCCATACGTGTTTTATTCATCGTAGTCCTAGTTTGGATAGTAATTCAACTTCTAACGAATTAGATGCACTATCCGACTCCATCCAGAGAATTATTTCCCATTTTCTGCACAGTGAAATCGTTGTTACGGGCGATTTCAATGTACATAATTCTTCGTGGCTACGCTATTCGGGTCAGACAACACCCGAAGGAAGGTATGCCGAGATTTTTGCTGAGTTAAACAACCTGACTCAGCTTTTCGACGAGCCCACTCGGATTCCTGACGTTGCAGATTGAAAATCCTCTAGATTTACAAGAACAATAATTGTACCCTATTATCAGAGAGCTGGATATTAAAATGAGAAACAACTTTATTCAAAAAGCATCTGATTCAGAAAACCGCCGTTTGTATCCAAACTTAATTCACAACCTTGATGACTTCCAGTTTTTCACTGATACCAACAGCTGCAGAAAAATATCGTTAATATTCCGAACAAGAGGAAAGTTACTGAACCTGAACGCAACACCTTTCAGTAGCTCTGCGCAAAAATTTTGCTCTATATGCAACCTTAATGCGAGGGAAGATACTTTCCTATATACCTTGCTATATGCCCTGTGTTTCGTCAATGGAGACTTCAATTTTTCGAAAATAATACACTTACACTGGAAGAAACAAGAACCATTTAAATGGACCACAGTGGGATACACTGTACAGCTATTGCGAAGCAGCATTCAAGTATCGAACAAACGTCATAAATGAATACTATTAACTTTAACTTTTATAACATAAAGCTAATTTTATACTTATGTCAATCTGGCAGACAGCCGATGTAGCCAATGTCATTTAAATCATTTAAGTTTTTTGTGATATCAATGTAAATTTTAAAGCTTCAAAATGTGAACAATACATGAATCTTTAACCTTAATCTTTTTACTTCAAATTTTATAAAGCTACGAATTCCTCAGAATACTAATGTCTCATGTAATTTTTGTTGCATCCCAGCAATTTATTTAAATATTTCTAACTGATTCCAAGAAATAGGTAACTCGATTTGTTTACTTTTGATATAACTCTGGTTCTTCGGAGCTACATCCACAGTACTTTAAATAATTTATGATACCTTCTTCATAATTCTAAGATTCTAACCTAGATTTTGAAATAAAAAAAAAAAAAAACAAAAAAAACAAAAATACTCTCATGCATTTTAAGCAAATCATTAGGTTTTTTTAATTCACAGAGAAATTCAATTCAATTTTTTACAATGAATTAGTTACAAATTAGTAGATACATAACATATACATTTAAACCTTCCTAATAGCAAAGATAATAGAATACAAAAATGTCGCATCCCATACAAACTTTTGAAACCAAAAATGTATATCGTGTAATGTAATATATTTATTTTAATATGTAAGAAAAGACACATGTAGCTACCCGGTTATTACTTTGGATGATCGAATCGAGACTTCAGCCAATGAGATTGCTCGTTCTATCGTCCAATGAAATAGCTCGTTGTATAAAAGACATTGTATTTTGTTAGAAAAAAACATCAAAGTTCCTAATAAATACTTTGATTATTAAAAATTGAAATTTCCTTTTTTAGATTGATTTAATGCCCAGATGTGGGGTATATTCACCCAATTAAAGTAAAGTTTAATATAAATTAAAGAAAACACTATTTGATATGTCCGACCGTCTGACAAAACGCGAGATAATGAGTGCGCTGCAAAGCGCAGGTATTAATGTACCGGCGACGATTACTCTTAACCGGTTGAGGCAAATGCACGAAAGTCTGAACATCATAGCCGCTGGTCCAATAAATATAAACGCTGAAACCGACGGAACAGCTGCTGCTTAAACACCGCTCCCATATGCCCAACCGAAGCCACCGACGCCACCGATGCCACCGATTGATACAGAGTTAGTGCGCTCATGGTAGAAGTATTGTTTTTTGACGGCTAAACAATTAATAATATCTCTCGTATTAAATTGTGTTTTGATATTGAAGAGTACGGTGTTGTACTGTTTTCATTAGTGGTTTGCTGAAATTCATATCAAAATCTATCAATATTTAATAAAAATTGAAAATATTTTGTTATTGAAATAATCAAATTAAAAGAACGGTTGTGCAAGTCCACCGGTTAAACTCTCTCGAGCGCGTGTGTATTAGTGCTGAGTGAATTGAATAATTGTGCAGATTGTAAAAAATCTACTCGTCAATCGGAGTATGTCATCTGCAAAGGTCGATGTTGCCAGGCGTTTCATTTCGAGTGTTTGAATCTGTCAAATTATAAGGTTAAAGCTCTGCAAGCTTCTAAATGTGTTGTTATTTTATGCGAAAGTTGTCAAGAAAAAATTAAATCATTGCAAATTATTGTCTTGGATAATTTAAATGAAATAAAAAATTATCTTGCATCCTTTGATAAAAAAGTGGAAAAAGTGTTGGAAAGTGGTGCTTAGAGCTTTAATGAAAAAAGTGTCATAGCTGAGTTGAAAACATAATAAACAAAATTCTTTTGCGGAAGTACTAAAAAACAAAGTGCGGTGGTAGTGAAACCAATTAATCCTCGAAGTGCAAGCAAAACGGAAGCTGATGTGAAATCAAATCTAAAACCTGAGGAATGCGGTATTCAGCTTTCGGGAATTAAAAAGCTCAATAGTGCAGCTGTTATTGTTGCTTGTGATAACGATAATTCCGTTGAAAAATTTAAAGATGACGTTGAATCGAAACTTGGCGCATCTTATAGTGTAAATAAAATGGCCGGGAAACCTCGGATCCGCATTAATAATTTTTCGGAGGAAATGAATGAAAGTGAAATAATAAATTGTCTTGAGAAGCAAAATTCAGTTTTAAAAGAGAAAGAATTAAAGGTGAAAGCAATTTGAAAAAATAAAAACAGAAGATATAACTCTTTTATTGCAGTTGTGGAGCTGGATTGTGAAAGTTTCAACGAAATAATAAAAATCGGTTGGGATAGGTGCGATGTAAGGGATGCAGTTTACTTTAAAAGATGTTATAATTGTTTGGGTTTTAACCACATCGCAAAGGACTGTCGGCAAAAAAAAGTGTGTTCTAAGAGTGGCGAAGAGCATGAAGGAGACGGTTTAGAATGTCAATCTGATATATTGAAATGTGTGAATTGTGCGCGTCTTAATGTTGGCCTAGATATAAATCATCATGCGTTTGATCAAAATTGTGAAGTCTTTAAAAGGAAGCTCTCTATTGAGGAGCGGCGTTGGTTGTAGCAAACAAAAAAATCATCAAATTCGACCATTTTGTATTACTTGAATATTCAAGGCCTTTTATGTAATAAATCGGAACTCGAGTTAATAGTTAAAAAACATAAACCAGAGTTAATTTTATTAAGTGAAACCCACATTACAAGTGATATTGAAGATTCTAAAATAAAAATAAATAACTATGTGACAGTTTGTGAATCGCATTCGCGTCATATAGGAGGTGTCATTGTTTATTCAAAAAAATGTTTACAAGTAAATATGGTTAACATAAAAAAATTGAATGAAGCTGTTTGGTGCATGAAATTATATATGTGGATAAACAATATTAAATGGGCTGTGGTCATTTTATACAGATCTCCAAGCACACCGGTAAGTCCTTTTAAAACATTTTATAAGAACTGGTGGATGTAACAAATGGAAGATGAACTTAATGTTATTGTGGCAGGTGATTTTAACATCGACATGTTGATTTCTAATTCCAACGAAAGCTCGATGCGCAGAATTATTGCAGATCAAGGAATGAAATTACTTGTAACACAGCCTACAAGAATAACAAATAACTCAAGGACTTTAGTTGACTAAGTACTTACTAGTGTTGAAAGATCCAATGTGAAAGTAATTATAGACAATACTGAACAAATTTCTGATCATGAAACTATTCGAATCGAAGTAGATAATAGTAAAAAAAAGCGGCAGTTGCAATCGGAGAGTTATAACCTTCGTGAATTACAAAACAAACGTGATGAATAGTTTCCTTAACTCGGTGAATTTTAGTGATCTTTATTTAAATGTAGAAAACGTAGAGAATTTGTCCGCTTTGTTTCATTCAAAAATTGTTGATTGTTTACAAAAAATTACTGTAAAAAAAATAGTAAGAGGTGAAAATTCAGTTGTTTGGTTTACGGGTGAACTAGATAGGCTAAGGCAAGATAAAATAAGAGCATATAATCGAGCAGCTTATTCTAACGATCGTGTCCTCCGGAATCATTATAAAACAAAGAGAAATAGTTTTAAAAATGCAATTGTTGCAGCAAAAAACAGTTATATAGAAAACCAAATTATCTCTAACACCCCTATTACGACTATCAATTATCAATTGATAGTTGATAAATATTGAAAATCGATATTTAACAACCCAGTTGATAAAAGTTTTGATCATTGAGAATGGTGCAGGCCGTCGTGAATTGCAAGAAAATTATCACCGAATAGTTGTTCAGTTTTTTAATAAATTAAGTTTTAATGTACCAAATTTCAATATTTATCAACTATCAATTGATAATTGATAGTCGTAAAAGGGCTGTAAAGGTGGTGACCAGAAAAATATCTGGAAGGTAATCAAAGCTTTGATTTAAAATCAAAATAAAGAAAACAATATCACCTCTATTATTTTTGGCCAAGAAAGAGTTTGTTCAACTAAATTGATAGCAAACAAATTCAATAATTACTTTGTAGAAAGTGTTGATGTAATAAATAAATCGATAACAAATGTGCAATATACTTGTTAATCTTCACCTGTACCTGCTAGATTTTATTTCAATTACTGTGATATAAATACAATCTGTGATATCATAAACAAGTGCAATAAAAAGAAAGACTTCAATGGACTAAGCTGTGATATGATTTACAATTCGTTAGAAATAGTCGGTCCTATTTTACTTAAAATTATTAACAATTCATTGGAAACTGGAGTTTTCCCAAGTACTTGGAAGCAATCTGTGATAATACCTATAAGAAAAGTGTGCAATACAAATAAATGTAAAGAGTTTCGTCCAGTAAATATGCTAAGTTCAGATGAAAAAATTTTAGAACGATTTGTAGCGAACCAACTAGTCAATTATCTTGAGAACAATAATATACTAATAGAGGAGCAATCTGGTTTTCGCGGTGGTCACTCTTGTGCAACAGCCCTTAATTTCTTGGTTTTTGACTGGAAGAAGGCCATGGACGATGGAAATTCTGTGATAGTTGTATTTTTGGATTTAAAAAGAGCTTTTGAAACCATTGATAGAAATATCTTGTTAAACAAACTTTGGGAGTACGGCGTTCAAGGCAAATAAATGTATTGGTTTCGTTCATATCTAACGGGAAGATCACAAAAAACTAAAATTAATAATGAGTTTTCAGAGGCAGTTGATGTAAAGTTAGGAGTACCCCAGGGATCGAAATTAGGAGTTTATCTTTTTCTAATATATATAAATGATGTCAAAAATAACTTGAAGCACTGCAAAGTAAAATTGTTCGCTGATGATACACTCATCTATATAAGTGGAAAAACCATAGATGAAATGTCGGCGCATTTAAACAAAGATCTTGTTAATATAAGTCAGTAGTTAAAGATAAAAAAAACTTAAGCTAAACGTTAGCAAAACTAAATGTATGACCTTTAACTGCAGAATTAATATCTCGGTTCTAATGGAAAATGAACAAGTTGAATGTGTTAAAAGTTTTAAATACCTCGGAGTTGTGTTAGATAGTAATTTAAATTTTAAAGAACATGCTGATTATATATGTAAGAAAATAGCAAAAAAAGTTAATTATTTGAAAAGATTGAGGAGTGTTGTAAATACGAAAAAAGCATTGCTCTTATATAATTCGTTAGTGTTACCACATTTTACTTACTGTTCGACGCTCTTATATACGTGTTCGAATGAAATAAAAGACAGATTACAAATTCTTCAAAACAAAGCAATGCGAATGATACTAAAGTGCAATATATACACTCCAATATAGTTCACGCTACAGTCATTAAATTGGATGACTGTCAAACAGCTTTTAATTCGATAGTTTTAATTTTCAAAATTCGAGAAAATATGCTCCCCGAATATTTGAGTAACAACTTAACATGTGTTTCTACCGTTCAACCACATAATCTGAGAAGAGGCAACAACTTTAGATTGGCAAGATTCAACAGAAACAGGACGCAAAATTCACTGATGTATAGAGGGCTTTTATTTTTCAACAGTTTACCTGAAGAACTTAAAAGTGAACATTTAATGCAAACATTTAAGCAAAAACTATATACTTTCATTATAAATAATTTGTAAAAGAAAAACATTATTATTTCAATGTAAATTTTGGCTATTTTGTAAAATTCATGGTCTCGCCGTGTATGTTTGAAATGATGTTGCTTATCAGCTTCAGATACAGTATGGTTCATGTTTGAATACAAACTTTAATTTCATGTGGTTTAAATTCACCGTCGTGCTTTATTTATCGTAGTCCTAGTTTGGATAGTAATTCAACTTCTAACGAATTAGATGCACTATCCGACTCCATCCAGAGAATTATTACCCATTTTCTGCACAGTAAAATCGTTGTTACGAGCGATTTCAATGTACATAATTCTTCGTGGCTACGCTATTCGGGTCAGACAATACCCGAAGGAAGGTATGCCGAGATTTTTGCTGAGTTAAACAACCTGACTCAGCTTGTCGACGAGCCCACTCGGATTCCTGACGTTGCAGATTGAAAATCCTCTAAATTTACAAAAACAATAATTGTACCCTATTATCAGAGAGCTGGATATTAAAATGAGAAACAACTTTATTCAAAAAGCATCTGATTCAGAAAACCACCGTTTGTATCCAAACTTAATTCACAACCTTGATGACTTCCAATTTTTCACTGATACCAACAGCTGCAGAAAAATATCGTTAATATTCCGAACAAGAGGAGAGTTATTGAACCTGAACGCGACACCTTTCAGTAGCTCTGCGCAAAAATTTTGCACTATATGCAACCTTAATGCGAGGGAAGATACTTTCCTATATACTTTCCTATATATGCCCTGTGTTTCGTCAATGGAGACTTCAATTTTTCGAAAATAATACACTTACACTGGAAGAAACAAGAACCATTTAAATGGACCACAGTGGGATACACTGTACAGCTATTGCGAAGCAGCATTAAAGTATCGAACAAACGTCATAAATGAATACTATTTACTTTAACTTTTACAACATAAAGCTAATTTTATACTTATGTCAATCTGGCAGACAGCCGATGTAGCCAATGTCATTTAAATCATTTAAGTTTTTTGTGATATCAATGTAAATTTTAAAGCTTCAAAATGTGAACAATACATGAATCTTTAACCTTAATCTTTTTACTTCAAATTTTATAAAGCTACGAATTCCTCAGAATACTAATGTCTCATGTAATTTTTGTTGCATCCCAGCAATTTATTTAAATATTTCTAACTGATTCCAAGAAATAGGTAACTCGATTTGTTTACTTTTGATATAACTCTGGTTCTTCGGAGCTACATCCACAGTACTTTAAATAATTTATGATACCTTCTTCATAATTCTAAGATTCTAACCTAGATTTTGAAATAAAAAAAAAAAAAACAAAAAAAACAAAAATACTCTCATGCATTTTAAGCAAATCATTAGGTTTTTTTAATTCACAGAGAAATTCAATTCAATTTTTTACAATGAATTAGTTACAAATTAGTAGATACATAACATATACATTTAAACCTTCCTAATAGCAAAGATAATAGAATACAAAAATGTCGCATCCCATACAAACTTTTGAAACCAAAAATGTATATCGTGTAATGTAATATATTTATTTTAATATGTAAGAAAAGACACATGTAGCTACCCGGTTATTACTTTGGATGATCGAATCGAGACTTCAGCCAATGAGATTGCTCGTTCTATCGTCCAATGAAATAGCTCGTTGTATAAAAGACATTGTATTTTGTTAGAAAAAAACATCAAAGTTCCTAATAAATACTTTGATTATTAAAAATTGAAATTTCCTTTTTTAGATTGATTTAATGCCCAGATGTGGGGTATATTCACCCAATTAAAGTAAAGTTTAATATAAATTAAAGAAAACACTATTTGATATGTCCGACCGTCTGACAAAACGCGAGATAATGAGTGCGCTGCAAAGCGCAGGTATTAATGTACCGGCGACGATTACTCTTAACCGGTTGAGGCAAATGCACGAAAGTCTGAACATCATAGCCGCTGGTCCAATAAATATAAACGCTGAAACCGACGGAACAGCTGCTGCTTAAACACCGCTCCCATATGCCCAACCGAAGCCACCGACGCCACCGATGCCACCGATTGATACAGAGTTAGTGCGCTCATGGTAGAAGTATTGTTTTTTGACGGCTAAACAATTAATAATATCTCTCGTATTAAATTGTGTTTTGATATTGAAGAGTACGGTGTTGTACTGTTTTCATTAGTGGTTTGCTGAAATTCATATCAAAATCTATCAATATTTAATAAAAATTGAAAATATTTTGTTATTGAAATAATCAAATTAAAAGAACGGTTGTGCAAGTCCACCGGTTAAACTCTCTCGAGCGCGTGTGTATTAGTGCTGAGTGAATTGAATAATTGTGCAGATTGTAAAAAATCTACTCGTCAATCGGAGTATGTCATCTGCAAAGGTCGATGTTGCCAGGCGTTTCATTTCGAGTGTTTGAATCTGTCAAATTATAAGGTTAAAGCTCTGCAAGCTTCTAAATGTGTTGTTATTTTATGCGAAAGTTGTCAAGAAAAAATTAAATCATTGCAAATTATTGTCTTGGATAATTTAAATGAAATAAAAAATTATCTTGCATCCTTTGATAAAAAAGTGGAAAAAGTGTTGGAAAGTGGTGCTTAGAGCTTTAATGAAAAAAGTGTCATAGCTGAGTTGAAAACATAATAAACAAAATTCTTTTGCGGAAGTACTAAAAAACAAAGTGCGGTGGTAGTGAAACCAATTAATCCTCGAAGTGCAAGCAAAACGGAAGCTGATGTGAAATCAAATCTAAAACCTGAGGAATGCGGTATTCAGCTTTCGGGAATTAAAAAGCTCAATAGTGCAGCTGTTATTGTTGCTTGTGATAACGATAATTCCGTTGAAAAATTTAAAGATGACGTTGAATCGAAACTTGGCGCATCTTATAGTGTAAATAAAATGGCCGGGAAACCTCGGATCCGCATTAATAATTTTTCGGAGGAAATGAATGAAAGTGAAATAATAAATTGTCTTGAGAAGCAAAATTCAGTTTTAAAAGAGAAAGAATTAAAGGTGAAAGCAATTTGAAAAAATAAAAACAGAAGATATAACTCTTTTATTGCAGTTGTGGAGCTGGATTGTGAAAGTTTCAACGAAATAATAAAAATCGGTTGGGATAGGTGCGATGTAAGGGATGCAGTTTACTTTAAAAGATGTTATAATTGTTTGGGTTTTAACCACATCGCAAAGGACTGTCGGCAAAAAAAAGTGTGTTCTAAGAGTGGCGAAGAGCATGAAGGAGACGGTTTAGAATGTCAATCTGATATATTGAAATGTGTGAATTGTGCGCGTCTTAATGTTGGCCTAGATATAAATCATCATGCGTTTGATCAAAATTGTGAAGTCTTTAAAAGGAAGCTCTCTATTGAGGAGCGGCGTTGGTTGTAGCAAACAAAAAAATCATCAAATTCGACCATTTTGTATTACTTGAATATTCAAGGCCTTTTATGTAATAAATCGGAACTCGAGTTAATAGTTAAAAAACATAAACCAGAGTTAATTTTATTAAGTGAAACCCACATTACAAGTGATATTGAAGATTCTAAAATAAAAATAAATAACTATGTTACAGTTTGTGAATCGCATTCGCGTCATATAGGAGGTGTCATTGTTTATTCAAAAAAATGTTTACAAGTAAATATGGTTAACATAAAAAAATTGAATGAAGCTGTTTGGTGCATGAAATTATATATGTGGATAAACAATATTAAATGGGCTGTGGTCATTTTATACAGATCTCCAAGCACACCGGTAAGTCCTTTTAAAACATTTTATAAGAACTGGTGGATGTAACAAATGGAAGATGAACTTAATGTTATTGTGGCAGGTGATTTTAACATCGACATGTTGATTTCTAATTCCAACGAAAGCTCGATGCGCAGAATTATTGCAGATCAAGGAATGAAATTACTTGTAACACAGCCTACAAGAATAACAAATAACTCAAGGACTTTAGTTGACTAAGTACTTACTAGTGTTGAAAGATCCAATGTGAAAGTAATTATAGACAATACTGAACAAATTTCTGATCATGAAACTATTCGAATCGAAGTAGATAATAGTAAAAAAAAGCGGCAGTTGCAATCGGAGAGTTATAACCTTCGTGAATTACAAAACAAACGTGATGAATAGTTTCCTTAACTCGGTGAATTTTAGTGATCTTTATTTAAATGTAGAAAACGTAGAGAATTTGTCCGCTTTGTTTCATTCAAAAATTGTTGATTGTTTACAAAAAATTACTGTAAAAAAAATAGTAAGAGGTGAAAATTCAGTTGTTTGGTTTACGGGTGAACTAGATAGGCTAAGGCAAGATAAAATAAGAGCATATAATCGAGCAGCTTATTCTAACGATCGTGTCCTCCGGAATCATTATAAAACAAAGAGAAATAGTTTTAAAAATGCAATTGTTGCAGCAAAAAACAGTTATATCGAAAACCAAATTATCTCTAACACCCCTATTACGACTATCAATTATCAATTGATAGTTGATAAATATTGAAAATCGATATTTAACAACCCAGTTGATAAAAGTTTTGATCATTGAGAATGGTGCAGGCCGTCGTGAATTGCAAGAAAATTATCACCGAATAGTTGTTCAGTTTTTTAATAAATTAAGTTTTAATGTACCAAATTTCAATATTTATCAACTATCAATTGATAATTGATAGTCGTAAAAGGGCTGTAAAGGTGGTGACCAGAAAAATATCTGGAAGGTAATCAAAGCTTTGATTTAAAATCAAAATAAAGAAAACAATATCACCTCTTTTATTTTTGGCCAAGAAAGAGTTTGTTCAACTAAATTGATAGCAAACAAATTCAATAATTACTTTGTAGAAAGTGTTGATGTAATAAATAAATCGATAACAAATGTGCAATATACTTGTTAATCTTCACCTGTACCTGCTAGATTTTATTTCAATTACTGTGATATAAATACAATCTGTGATATCATAAACAAGTGCAATAAAAAGAAAGACTTCAATGGACTAAGCTGTGATATGATTTACAATTCGTTAGAAATAGTCGGTCCTATTTTACTTAAAATTATTAACAATTCATTGGAAACTGGAGTTTTCCCAAGTACTTGGAAGCAATCTGTGATAATACCTATAAGAAAAGTGTGCAATACAAATAAATGTAAAGAGTTTCGTCCAGTAAATATGCTAAGTTCAGATGAAAAAATTTTAGAACGATTTGTAGCGAACCAACTAGTCAATTATCTTGAGAACAATAATATACTAATAGAGGAGCAATCTGGTTTTCGCGGTGGTCACTCTTGTGCAACAGCCCTTAATTTCTTGGTTTTTGACTGGAAGAAGGCCATGGACGATGGAAATTCTGTGATAGTTGTATTTTTGGATTTAAAAAGAGCTTTTGAAACCATTGATAGAAATATCTTGTTAAACAAACTTTGGGAGTACGGCGTTCAAGGCAAATAAATGTATTGGTTTCGTTCATATCTAACGGGAAGATCACAAAAAACTAAAATTAATAATGAGTTTTCAGAGGCAGTTGATGTAAAGTTAGGAGTACCCCAGGGATCGGTATTAGGAGTTTATCTTTTTCTAATATATATAAATGATGTCAAAAATAACTTGAAGCACTGCAAAGTAAAATTGTTCGCTGATGATACACTCATCTATATAAGTGGAAAAACCATAGATGAAATGTCGGCGCATTTAAACGAAGATCTTGTTAATATAAGTCAGTAGTTAAAGATAAAAAAAACTTAAGCTAAACGTTAGCAAAACTAAATGTATGACCTTTAACTGCAGAATTAATATCTCGGTTCTAATGGAAAATGAACAAGTTGAATGTGTTAAAAGTTTTAAATACCTCGGAGTTGTGTTAGATAGTAATTTAAATTTTAAAGAACATGCTGATTATATATGTAAGAAAATAGCAAAAAAAGTTAATTATTTGAAAAGATTGAGGAGTGTTGTAAATACGAAAAAAGCATTGCTCTTATATAATTCGTTAGTGTTACCACATTTTACTTACTGTTCGACGCTCTTATATACGTGTTCGAATGAAATAAAAGACAGATTACAAATTCTTCAAAACAAAGCAATGCGAATGATACTAAAGTGCAATATATACACTCCAATATAGTTCACGCTACAGTCATTAAATTGGATGACTGTCAAACAGCTTTTAATTCGATAGTTTTAATTTTCAAAATTCGAGAAAATATGCTCCCCGAATATTTGAGTAACAACTTAACATGTGTTTCTACCGTTCAACCACATAATCTGAGAAGAGGCAACAACTTTAGATTGGCAAGATTCAACAGAAACAGGACGCAAAATTCACTGATGTATAGAGGGCTTTTATTTTTCAACAGTTTACCTGAAGAACTTAAAAGTGAACATTTAATGCAAACATTTAAGCAAAAACTATATACTTTCATTATAAATAATTTGTAAAAGAAAAACATTATTATTTCAATGTAAATTTTGGCTATTTTGTAAAATTCATGGTCTCGCCGTGTATGTTTGAAATGATGTTGCTTATCAGCTTCAGATACAGTATGGTTCATGTTTGAATACAAACTTTAATTTCATGTGGTTTAAATTCACCGTCGTGCTTTATTTATCGTAGTCCTAGTTTGGATAGTAATTCAACTTCTAACGAATTAGATGCACTATCCGACTCCATCCAGAGAATTATTACCCATTTTCTGCACAGTAAAATCGTTGTTACGAGCGATTTCAATGTACATAATTCTTCGTGGCTACGCTATTCGGGTCAGACAATACCCGAAGGAAGGTATGCCGAGATTTTTGCTGAGTTAAACAACCTGACTCAGCTTGTCGACGAGCCCACTCGGATTCCTGACGTTGCAGATTGAAAATCCTCTAAATTTACAAAAACAATAATTGTACCCTATTATCAGAGAGCTGGATATTAAAATGAGAAACAACTTTATTCAAAAAGCATCTGATTCAGAAAACCACCGTTTGTATCCAAACTTAATTCACAACCTTGATGACTTCCAATTTTTCACTGATACCAACAGCTGCAGAAAAATATCGTTAATATTCCGAACAAGAGGAGAGTTATTGAACCTGAACGCGACACCTTTCAGTAGCTCTGCGCAAAAATTTTGCACTATATGCAACCTTAATGCGAGGGAAGATACTTTCCTATATACTTTCCTATATATGCCCTGTGTTTCGTCAATGGAGACTTCAATTTTTCGAAAATAATACACTTACACTGGAAGAAACAAGAACCATTTAAATGGACCACAGTGGGATACACTGTACAGCTATTGCGAAGCAGCATTAAAGTATCGAACAAACGTCATAAATGAATACTATTTACTTTAACTTTTACAACATAAAGCTAATTTTATACTTATGTCAATCTGGCAGACAGCCGATGTAGCCAATGTCATTTAAATCATTTAAGTTTTTTGTGATATCAATGTAAATTTTAAAGCTTCAAAATGTGAACAATACATGAATCTTTAACCTTAACCTTTTTAACCTTATTACTTCAAATTTTATAAAGCTACGAATTCCTCAGAATACTAATGTCTCATGTAATTTTTGTTGCATCCCAGCAATTTATTTAAATATTTCTAACTGATTCCAAGAAATAGGTAACTCGATTTGTCTACTTTTGATATTACTCTGGTTCTTTGGAGCTACATCCACAGTACTTTAAATAATTTATGATACCTTCTTCATAATTCTAAGATTCTAACCAGTGGCGATTCCTCTCAGTTGGCTAGTTTGGCGGCGCCAAACCTAAAATTTCAACTTAAATTTACATACAACAAACAAATTATTTGTATTAAAACTTAGATACTGAACATTATTTTAAATACAAAAAACATAACATCCCTATGCGTTTAAATCATTATAAACCAGCAAAACCTATTCAAATCACTACAACCCCTACGTGCTATATTAATCCCATAGTCCAATATGGACACCGTCACGTCATACAAAGTATCTCGCTCGTGTTGAGTTGGCTACAAAATCTGCGCCTTGAACGGTGATAACGTCAATTTTTGAGCGCTTTCACCTATGAACTCATATCTCTTGAGTGCATAAATGGATATCTTTAATTTTTATTAACTTTGCATATAAATAAAATTACGGTTATTTCGATACTTTATTATTATTATTATTCTAAGTGGAATACAATTATCACAATCTTGATTTTAAATTGATCGAAAAATCAAGAAAAATTGCATTGAAATTACCTGGTTGGACTATTGCCGACTAGAACCCACCAGTGGAGAACTCCGTTATCTGAATTGAATGTTTCAATTCGAATTTGATATGGTTGGCTTTAATAAATCATAACTCTCGTTCTACTAATTGGATCTTCAATGTTAAGGCACCTGAGTAAAACCAACATAACACGCTACATTATGTAAAAAAAAATCATTGAGGAGGGGCAGGCATTTTTATACTAAAAGGGTGAAAAAGTCACCCCTCAATTGGATTTACAGTATTCTAAATTCAAAAGTTGATGACAAAATTCACAATTTGAAAAAACAAAAAATGCTTATTTATTGCTTAACCTCTTTTCTAAGATTATTTCTTACAATGTTTTACCATCAAGCCCACAAGAGAGGTGCTAGAATTATTTTAAATGTTTTTTTTAGCAAATAAAATGCATTTTAATTAAAAAAAACAGATCGACATAGCTTCATTAATAAATTGATTATTCAAAAAGTTCTGCATTAATCTTTGTTCGATTTGTGAAAAAAATTATCAGTTTTTACATTGAAACTTTGAAAAAAAATCTAAAAACAATTTCAGTTAAAGTTGCGGGTATGCAAATTGGTTTAGAGTGAGAGAAAATCGCTACTTTCGAGCCTAGAAAATCAATAAAAACTTGAATATTAAGAAATAAAAGGTATCTTTTATACAGAGTTATGAATCCTAATTTATGCTTCAAATATCCAATAAATAGCATATTTACTGAAAAATAACTTTACTCGATACAAAGAGATGTTATTTATCATTTGGGAATATATAGTTACTACTGGAGTCGGACGCTTTTTTCGTGAATCGTTTTGGAGTATACTAATAAAATGGAGCGGCTTTAAGTGCTGTGCATCAGCTAATATCTCATGTATTTTGTAGCCAACCCAGAACTCAAGACCAGAAAACGCCCGTGATTCTAACCTAGATTTTGAAATGTAAAAAAAAAAACAAAAATACTCTCATGCATTTTAAGCAAATCATTAGGTTTTTTTAATTCACAGAGAAATTCAATTCAATTTGTTACAATGAATTAGTTACAAATTAGTAGATACATAACATATACATTTAAACCTTCCTAATAGCAAAGATAATAGAATACAAAGATGTCGCATCCCATACAAACTTTTGAAACTAAAAATGTATATCGTGTAATGTAATATATTTTAATATGTAAGAAAAGACACATGTAGCTACCCGGTTATTACTTTGGATGATCGAATCGAGACTTCAGCCAATGAGATTGCTCGTTCTATCGTCCAATGAAATAGCTCGTTGTATAAAAGACATTGTATTTTGTTAGAAAAAGACATCAAAGTTCCTAATAAATACTTTGATTATTACAAAATTGAAATTTCCTTTTTTAGATTGATTTAATGCCCAGATGTGGGGTATATTCACCCAATTAAAGTAAAGTTAAATATAAATTAAAGAAAAAACTATTTGATATGTCCGACCGTCTGACAAAACGCGAGATGATGAGTGCGCTGCAAAGCGCAGGTATTAATGTACCGGCGACGATTACTCTTAACCGGTTGGGGCAAATGCACGAAAGTCTGAACATCATAGCCGCTGGTCCATTAGATATAAACGCTGAAACCGACGGAACAGCTGCTGCTTAAACACCGCTCCCATATGCCCAACTGAAGCAACCGATGCCACCGATTGATACAGAGTTAGTGCGCTCATGGTAGAAGTATTGTTTTTTGACGGCTAAAGAATTAATAATATCTCTCGTATTAAATTGTGTTTTGATATTGAAGAGTACGGTGTTGTACTGTGTTTTCATTAGTGGTTTGCTGAAATTCATATCAAAATCTATCAATATTTAATAAAAATTGAAAATATTTTGTTATTGAAATAATCAAATTAAAAGAACGGTTGTGCAAGTCCACCGGTTAAACTCTCTCGAGCGCGTGTGTATTAGTGCTGAGTGAATTGAATAATTGTGCAGATTGTAAAAAATCTACTCGTCAATCGGAGTATGTCATCTGCAAAGGTCGATGTTGCCAGGCGTTTCATTTCGAGTCTTTGAATCTGTCAAATTATGAGGTGAAAGCTCTGCAAGCTTCTAAATGTGTTGTTATTTTATGCGAAAGTTTTCAAGAAAAAATTAAATCATTGCAAATTGTCTTGGATAATTTAAATGAAATAAAAAATTATCTTGCATCCTTTGATAAAAAAGTGGAAAAAGTGTTGGAAAGTGGTGCTAAGAGCTTTAATGAAAAAAGTGTCATAGCTGAGTTGAAAACATAATAAACAAAATTCTTTTGCGGAAGTACTAAAAAACAAAGTGCGGTGGTAGTGAAACCAATTAATCCTCGAAGTGCCAGCAAAACGGAAGCTGATGTGAAATCAAATCTAAAACCTGAGGAATGCGGTATTCAGCTTTCGGGAATTAAAAAGCTTAATAGTGCAGCTGTTATTGTTGCTTGTGATAACGATAATTCCGTTGAAAAATTTAAAGGTGACGTTGAATCGAAACTTGGCGCATCTTATAGTGTAAATAAAATGGCCGGGAAGCCTCGGATCCGCATTAATAATTTTTCGGAGGAAATGAATGAAAGTGAAATAATAAATTGTCTTAAGAAGCAAAATTCAGTTTTAAAAGAGAAAGAATTAAAGAGAAAGCAATTTGAAAAAATAAAAACAGAAGATATAACTCTTTTATTGCAGTTGTGGAACTGGATTGTGAAAGTTTCAACGAAATAATAAAAATCGGGTCTGTGAGTTTAGGTTGGGATAGGTGCGATGTAAGGGATGCAGTTTACTTGAAAAGATGTTATAATTGTTTGGGTTTTAACCACATCGCAAAGGATTGTCGGCAAAAAAAAGTGTGTTCTAAGAGTGGCGAAGAGCATGAAGGAGACGGTTTAGAATGTCAATCTGATATATTGAAATGTGTGAATTGTGCGCGTCTTAATGTTGGCCTAGATATAAATCATCATGCGTTTGATCAAAATTGTGAAGTCTTTAAAAGGAAGCTCTCTATTGAGGAGCGGCGTTGGTCGTAGCAAACAAAAAAAACATCAAATTCGACCATTTTGTATTATTTGAATATTCAAGGCCTTTTATGTAATAAATCGGAACTCGAGTTAATAGTTAAAAAACATAAACCAGAGTTAATTTTATTAAGTGAAACCCACATTACAAGTGATATTGAAGATTCTGAAATAAAAATAAATAACTATGTGACAGTTTGTGAATCGCATTCGCGTCATATAGGAGGTGTCATTGTTTATTCAAAAAAATGTTTACAAGTAAATATGGCTAACATAACAAAATTGAATGAAGCTGTTTGGTGCATGAAATTATATATTTGGATAAACAATATTAAATGGGCTGTGGTCATTTTATACAGATCTCCAAGCACACCGGTAAGTCTTTTTAAAACATTTTATGTGAACTGGTGGATGTAACAAATGGAAGATGAACTTAATGTTATTGTGGCAGGTGATTTTAACATCGACATGTTGATTTCTAATTCCAACGAAAGCTCGATGCGCAGAATTATTACAGATCAAGGAATGAAATTACTTGTAGCACAGCCTACAATAATAACAAATAACTCAAGGACTTTAGTTGACTACGTACTTACTAGTGTTGAAAGATCCAATGTGAAAGTAATTATAGACAATACTGAACAAATTTCTGATCATGAAACTATTCGAATCGAAGTAGATAATAGTAAAAAAAGCGGCAGTTGCAATAGGAGAGCTATAACCTTCGTGAATTACAAAACAAACGTGATGAATAGTTTGCTTAACTCGGTGAATTTTAGTGATCTTTATTTAAATGTAGAAAACGTAGAGAATTTGTCCGCTTTGTTTCATTCAAAAATTGTTGATTGTTTACAAAAAATGACTTAAAAAAAAATAGTAAGAGGTGAAAATTCAGTTGTTTGGTTTACGGGTGAACTAGATAGGCTAAGGCAAGATAAAATAAGAGCATATAATCGAGCAGCTTATTCTCTGGAATCATTATAAAACAAAGAGAAATAGTTTTAAAAATGCAATTTTTGCAGCAAAAAACAGTTATATCGAAAATCAAATTATCTCTAACACCCCTATTACGACTATCAATTATCAATTGATAGTTGATAAATATTGAAAATCGATATTTAACAACCCAGTTGATAAAAGTTTTGATCATTGAGAATGGTGCAGGCCGTCGTGAATTGCAACAAAATTATCACCGAAGAGTTGTTCAGTTTTTTAATAAATTAAGTTTTAATGTACCAAATTTCAATATTTATCAACTATCAATTGATAATTGATAGTCGTAATAGGGCTGTAAAGTTGGTGACCAGAAAAAAATCTGGAAGGTAATCAGAGCTATGATTTTAAATCAAAATAAAGAAAACAATATCACCTCTATTATTTTTGGCCAAGAACGAGTTTGTTCAACTAAATTGATAGCAAACAAATTCAATAACTACTTTGTAGAAAGTGTTGATGTAATAAATAAATCGATAACAAATGTGCAATATACTTGTTAATCTCCACCTGTACTTGCTAGATTTTATTTCAATTACTGTGATATAAATACAATCTGTGGTATCATAAAAAAGTGCAATAAAAAGAAAGACTTTCCTATTTTACTTAAAATTATTAACAATTCATTGGAAACTGGAGTTTTCCCAAGTACTTGGAAGCAATCTGTGATAATACCTATAAGAAAAGTGTGCAATACAAATAAATGTAAAGAGTTTCGTCCAGTAAATATGCTAAGTTCAGATGAAAAAATTTTAGAACGATTTGTAGCGAACCAACTAGTCAATTATCTTGAGAACAATAATATACTAATAGAGGAGCAATCTGGTTTTCGCGGTGGTCACTCTTGTGAAACAGCCCTTAATTTCTTGGTTTTTGACTGGAAGAAGGCCATGGACGATGGAAATTCTGTGATAGTTGTATTTTTGGATTTAAAAAGAGCTTTTGAAACCATTGATAGAAATATCTTGTTAAACAAACTTTGGGAGTACGGCGTTCAAGGCAAATAAATGTATTGGTTTCGTTCATATCTAACGGGAAGATCACAAAAAACTAAAATTAATAATGAGTTTTCAGAGGCAGTTGATGTAAAGTTAGGAGTACCCCAGGGATCGGTATTAGGAGTTTATCTTTTTCTAATATATATAAATGATGTCAAAAATAACTTGAAGCACTGCAAAGTAAAACTGTTCGCTGATGATACACTCATCTATATAAGTGGAAAAAGCATAGATGAAATGTCGGCGCATTTAAACGAAGATCTTGTTAATATAAGTCAGTAGTTAAAGATAAAAAAACTTAAGCTAAACGTTAGCAAAACTAAATGTATGACCTTTAACTGCAGAATTAATATCTCGGTTCTAATGGAAAATGAACAAGTTGAATGTGTTAAAAGTTTTAAATACCTCGGAGTTGTGTTAGATAGTAATTTAAATTTTAAAGAACATGCTGATTATATATGTAAGAAAATAGCAAAAAAAGTAAATTATTTGAAAAGATTGAGGAGTGTTGTAAATACGAAAATAGCATTGCTCTTATATAATTCGTTAGTGTTACCACATTTTACTTACTGTTCGACGCTCTTATATACGTGTTCGAATGAAATAAAAGACAGATTACAAATTCTTCAAAACAAAGCAATGCGAATGATACTAAAGTGCAATATATACACTCCAATATAGTTCACGCTACAGTCATTAAATTGGATGACTGTCAAACAGCTTTTAATTCGATAGTTTTAATTTTCAAAATTCGAGAAAATATGCTCCCCGAATATTTGAGTAACAACTTAACATGTGTTTCTACCGTTCAACCACATAATCTGAGAAGAGGCAACAACTTTAGATTGGCAAGATTCAACAAAAACAGGACGCAAAATTCACTGATGTATAGAGGGCTTTTATTTTTCAACAGTTTACCTGAAGAACTTAAAAGTGAACATTTAATGCAAACATTTAAGCAAAAACTATATACTTTCATTATAAATAATTTGTAAAAGAAAAATATTATTATTTCAATGTAAATTTTTTCCACATCATGGTCTCGCCGTGTATGTTTGAAATGATGTTGCTTATCAGCTTCAGATACAGTATGGTTCATGTTTGAATACAAACTTTAATTTCATGTGGTTTAAATTCACCGTCGTGTTTTATTTATCGTAGTCCTAGTTTGGATAGTAATTCAACTTCTAACGAATTAGATGCACTATCCGACTCCATCCAGAGAATTACTACCCATTTTCTGCACAGTGAAATCGTTGTTACGGGCGATTTCAATGTACATAATTCTTCGTGGCTACGCTATTCGGGTCAGATAACACCCGAAGGAAGGTATGCAAAGATTTTTGCTGAGTTAAACAACCTGACTCAGCTTGTCGACGAGCCCACTCGTATTCCTGACGTTGCAGGTTGAAAATCCTCTAAATTTACAAGAACAATAATTGTACCCTATTATCAGAGAGCTGGATATTAAAATGAGAAACAACTTTATTCAAAAAGCATCTGATTCAGAAAACCGCCGTTTGTATCCAAACTTAATTCACAACCTTGATGACTTCTAATTTTTCACTGATACCAACAGCTGCAGAAAAATATCGTTAATATTCCGAACAAGAGGAGAGTTACTGAACCTGAACGCGACACCTTTCAGTAGCTCTGCGCAAAAATTTTGCACTATATGCAACCTTAATGCGAGGGAAGATACTTTCCTATATACCTTGCTATATGCCCTGTGTTTCGTCAATGGAGACTTCAATTTTTCGAAAATAATACACTTACACTGGAAGAAACAAGAACCATTTAAATGGACCACAGTGGGATACACTGTACAGCTATTGCGAAGCAGCATTAAAGTATCGAACAAACGTCATAAATGAATACTATTAACTTTAACTTTTACAACATAAAGCTTATTTTATACTTATGTCAATCTGGCAGACAGCCGATGTAGCCAATGTCATTTAAATCATTTAAGTTTTTTGTGACATCAATGTAAATTTTAAAGCTTCAAAATGTGAACAATACATGAATCTTTAACCTTAACCTTTTTAACCTTTTTACTTCAAATTTTATAAAGCTACGAATTCCTCAGAATACTAATGTCTCATGTAATTTTTGTTGCATCCCAGCAATTTATTTAAATATTTCTAACTGATTCCAAGAAATAGGTAACTCGATTTGTCTACTTTTGATATTACTCTGGTTCTTCGGAGCTACATCCACAGTACTTTAAATAATTTATGATACCTTCTTCATAATTCTAAGATTCTAACCTAGATTTTGAAATGTAAAAAAAAAAAACAAAAAAAAAACAAAAATACTCTCATGCATTTTAAGCAAATCATTAGGTTTTTTTAATTCACAGAGAAATTCAATTCAATTTGTTACAATGAATTAGTTACAAATTAGTAGATACATAACATATACATTTAAACCTTCCTAATAGCAAAGATAATAGAATACAAAGATGTCGCATCCCATACAAACTTTTGAAACCAAAAATGTATATCGTGTAATGTAATATATTTTAATATGTAAGAAAAGACACATGTATCTACCCGGTTATTACTTTGGATGATCGAATCGAGACTTCAGCCAATGAGATTGCTCGTTCTATCGTCCAATGAAATAGCTCGTTGTATAAAAGACATTGTATTTTGTTAGAAAAAGACAATTGAAATTTCCTTTTTTAGATTGATTTAATGCCCAGATGTGGGGTATATTCACCCAATTAAAGTAAAGTTAAATATAAATTAAAGAAAAAACTATTTGATATGTCCGACCGTCTGACAAAACGCGAGATGATGAGTGCGCTGCAAAGCGCAGGTATTATTGTACCGGCGACGATTACTCTTAACCGGTTGAGGCAAATGCACGAAAGTCTGAACATCATAACCGCTGGCCCATTAAATATAAACGCTGAAACCGACGGAACAGCTGCTGCTTAAACACCGCTCCCATATGCCCAACCGAAGCCACCGACGCCACCGATGCCACCGATTGGTACAGAGTTAGTGCGCTCATGGTAGAAGTATTGTTTTTTGACGGCTAAACAATTAATAATATCTCTCGTATTAAATTGTCTTTTGATATTGAAGAGTACGGTGTTGTACTGTGTTTTCATTAGTGGTTTGCTGAAATTCATATCAAAATCTATCAATATTTAATAAAAATTGAAAATATTTTGTTATTGAAATAATCAAATTAAAAGAACGGTTGTGCAAGTCCACCGGTTAAACTCTCTCGAGCGCGTGTGTATTAGTGCTGAGTGAATTGAATAATTGTGCAGATTGTAAAAAATCTACTCGTCAATCGGAGTATGTCATCTGCAAAGGTCGATGTTGCCAGGCGTTTCATTTCGAGTCTTTGAATCTGTCAAATTATGAGGTGAAAGCTCTGCAAGCTTCTAAATGTGTTGTTATTTTATGCGAAAGTTGTCAAGAAAAAATTAAATCATTGCAAATTGTCTTGGATAATTTAAATGAAATAAAAAATTATCTTGCATCCTTTGATAAAAAAGTGGAAAAAGTGTTGGAAAGTGGTGCTAAGAGCTTTAATGAAAAGTGTCATAGCTGAGTTTAAAACATTATAAACAAAATTCTTTTGTGGAAGTACTAAAAAACAAAGTGCGGTGGTAGTGAAACCAATTAATCCTCGAAGTGCAAGCAAAACGGAAGCTGATGTGAAATCAAACCTAAAACCTGAGGAATGCGGTATTCAGCTTTCGGGAATTAAAAAGCTTAATAGTGCAGCTGTTATTGTTGCTTGTGATAACGATAATTCCGTTGAAAAATTTAAAGGTGACGTTGAATCGAAACTTGGCGCATCTTATAGCGTAAATAAAATGGCCGGGAAGCCTCCGATCCGCATTAATAATTTTTCGGAGGAAATGAATGAAAGTGAAATAATAAATTGTCTTAAGAAGCAAAATTCAGTTTTAAAAGAGAAAGATTTAAATGTGAAAGCAATTTGAAAAAATATTGCAGTTGTGGAGCTGGATTGTGAAAGTTTCAACGAAATAATAAAAATCGGGTCTGTGAGTTTAGGTTGGGATAGGTGCGATGTAAGGGATGCAGTTTACGTTAAAAGATGTTATAATTGTTTGGGTTTTAACCACATCGCAAAGGACTGTCGGCAAAAAAAAGTGTGTTCTAAGTGTGGCGAAGGGCATGAAGGAGACGGTCTGATATATTGAAATGTGTGAATTGTGCGCGTCTTAATGTTGGCCTAGATATAAATCATCATGCGTTTGATCAAAATTGTGAAGTCTTTAAAAGGAAGCTCTCTATTGAGGAGCGGCGTTGGTCGTAGCAAACAAAAAAAACATCAAATTCGACCATTTTGTATTATTTGAATATTCAAGGCCTTTTATGTAATAAATCGGAACTCGAGTTAATAGTTAAAAAACATAACCCAGAGTTAATTTTATTAAGTGAAACCCACATTACAAGTGATATTGAAGATTCTGAAATAAAAATAAATAACTATGTGACAGTTTGTGAATCGCATTCGCGTCATATAGGAGGTGTCATTGTTTATTCAAAAAAATGTTTACAAGTAAATATGGTTAACATAACAAAATTGAATGAAGCTGTTTGGTGCATGAAATTATATATTTGGATAAACAATATTAAATGGGCTGTGGTCATTTTATACAGATCTCCAAGCACACCGGTAAGTCTTTTTAAAACATTTTATCTGAACTGGTGGATGTAACAAATGGAAGATGAACTTAATGTTATTGTGGCAGGTGATTTAAACATCGACATGTTGATTTCTAATTTCAACGAAAGCTCGATGCGCAGAATTATTGCAGATCAAGGAATGAAATTACTTGTAACACAGCCTACAAGAATAACAAATAACTCAAGGACTTTAGTTGACTACGTACTTACTAGTGTTGAAAGATCCAATGTGAAAGTAATTATAGACAATACTGAACAAATTTCTGATCATGAAACTATTCGAATCGAAGTAGATAATAGTAAAAAAAAGCCGCAGTTGCAATAGGAGAGCTATAACCTTCGTGAATTACAAAACAAACGTGATGAATAGTTTGCTTAACTCGGTGAAATTTAGGGATCTTTATTTAAATGTAGAAAACGTAGAGAATTTGTCCGCTTTGTTTCATTCAAAAATTGTTGATTGTTTACAAAAAATGACTGTAAAAAAAAATAGTAAGAGGTGAAAATTCAGTTGTTTGGTTTACGGGTGAACTAGATAGGCTAAGGAAAGATAAAATAAGAGCATATAATCGAGCAGCTTATTCTCTGGAATCATTATAAAACAAAGAGAAATAGTTTTAAAAATGCAATTGTTGCAGCAAAAAACAGTTATATCGAAAACCAAATTATCTCTAACACCCCTATTACGACTATCAATTATCAATTGATAGTTGATAAATATTGAAAATCGATATTTAACAACCCAGTTGATAAAAGTTTTGATCATTGAGAATGGTGCAGGCCGTCGTGAATTGCAAGAAAATTATCACCGAATAGTTGTTCAGTTTTTTAATAAATTAAGTTTTAATGTACAAAATTTCAATATTTATCAACTATCAATTGATAATTGATAGTCGTAAAAGGGCTGTAAAGGTGGTGACCAGAAAAATATCTGGAAGGTAATCAAAGCTTTGATTTAAAATCAAAATAAAGAAAACAATATCACCTCTATTATTTTTGGCCAAGAAAGAGTTTGTTCAACTAAATTGATAGCAAACAAATTCAATAATTACTTTGTAGAAAGTGTTGATGTAATAAATAAATCGATAACAAATGTGCAATATACTTGTTAATCTTCACCTGTACCTGCTAGATTTTATTTCAATTACTGTGATATAAATACAATCTGTGATATCATAAACAAGTGCAATAAAAAGAAAGACTTCAATGGACTAAGCTGTGATATGATTTACAATTCGTTAGAAATAGTCGGTCCTATTTTACTTAAAATTATTAACAATTCATTGGAAACTGGAGTTTTCCCAAGTACTTGGAAGCAATCTGTGATAATACCTATAAGAAAAGTGTGCAATACAAATAAATGTAAAGAGTTTCGTCCAGTAAATATGCTAAGTTCAGATGAAAAAATTTTAGAACGATTTGTAGCGAACCAACTAGTCAATTATCTTGAGAACAATAATATACTAATAGAGGGGCAATCTGGTTTTCGCGGTGGTCACTCTTGTGAAACAGCCCTTAATTTCTTGGTTTCTGACTGGAAGAAGGCCATGGACGATGGAAATTCTGTGATAGTTGTATTTTTGGATTTAAAAAGAGCTTTTGAAACCATTGATAGAAATATCTTGTTAAACAAACTTTGGGAGTACGGCGTTCAAGGCAAATAAATGTATTGGTTTCGTTCATATCTAACGGGAAGATCACAAAAAACTAAAATTAATAATGAGTTTTCAGAGGCAGTTGATGTAAAGTTAGGAGTACCCCAGGGATCGGTATTAGGAGTTTATCTTTTTCTAATATATATAAATGATGTCAAAAATAACTTGAAGCACTGCAAAGTAAAATTGTTCGCTGATGATACACTCATCTATATAATTGGAAAAAGCATAGATGAAATGTCCGCGCATTTAAACGAAGATCTTGTTAATATAAGTCAGTAGTTAAAGATAAAAAAAACTTAAGCTAAACGTTACCAAAACTAATGTGGTTTTCCAGTCAACCATTTCAGATTTGGGGGTCAGATTCCAGATCAATCGTGGTAACTAGAACGAATCGCGATTGATCCTTTTTTTTGTAAAGGTGTAGGTGATTTGTCTGTGTTTACTGATGTAAGTAGTGATAGTATATGTAGGGAAAAATTCCTACAAGTATTTTTTTCCTAGGGAACAGTTTTTTCTTTAATACAAAAATATTATATATTTGGCTTTATTTTCTTGATGAAACTGGTGAAAAAATGCGTAAGAAAAATTTTTTTTTTTCAAATTATAAAAGAACATTTTTGTGTTTAAATTATAATTAATTTCAACTACGCGAATACTTTCACCTGTCTTAATTTATTAAAATGGAGATTAATGAGAGAACCCAAACTGGCGCTATGCAAATCTTTGAACATTCTTCAGTCGTCGCATATTCGCGCGAAGGTTTAGCGCGTTTGGGAGCCTTTATTGATTTGTTTCATAAGAAAAAACTCAAAAGTGGGACTGACTTTTAATCTTGAAATTATTAATATCTTGAGGCCATTTTGGAATTATGACAAAATATAAGAAAGAAAAGATTTACGCATTCTTTTCTTGACTTCATTTAAATGAATGTGATATTGTCCATTATTTTGTTCAATCAAATTGAAATCAAAAAATAGAATACAAATTAGGGAATTTTTTATTCCCTAGCAGGAATTTTATTTTGTTGGTATACTATCACTGCTTTATAACATGATTTGGCCATCGGTCGGATCCATATATCCACAGGAATCCCGTCCATCCAAAATCCAAATCAAAGGAGAAGCTATCGGTCGATGGTGAGGAAGAACACAATGAACATGAAACAAGGTCACTACATAAGGATTACTATGGAATTTTAATAAAAATAATTTTATTTTCACAAAAAACAATGGACTAACCCACATGTTTCCACAATGCCTTTCATTCCATATGAAACATTTCTCCAATTTAATCACTAATTGACTCCGAACTCAAGAAGTCAATGGTTAACGGTAATGAGGACAATAAAGACAAAAATTTCACTAATTAAACTTCATTATTTGTATTTATTTTATTAAACAAATGCCTTATCAAAAGTAAACAATGCTAGCGAAAGGCCAAAACGAATTTAAACTGACGAGGAGAGGACGACGTTTAGAAATGTCAATTTGGTTTGTGTGCAAGTGTGTGTGAAAGTATGTGTAAATCTGCCAATAAATCGAGATTTGAAAGATCAATCGAGAAAAAAAACAGACCACGAAAAAAATCAATTTATTTGGTTGTTAGGAACATAAAATCTGAAAAAGATCAAGTTGACCCCCATAAAAATCAATTTTTTTGGTTGTTTGGAAAACCACATAAATGTATGACCTTTAACTGCAGAATTAATATCTCGGTTCTAATGGAAAATGAACAAGTTGAATGTGTTAAAAGTTTTAAATACCTCGGAGTTGTGTTAGATAGTAATTTAAATTTTAAAGAACATGCTGATTATATTTGTAAGAAAATAGCAAAAAAAGTAAATTATTTGAAAAGATTGAGGAATGTTGTAAATATGAAAATAGCATTGCTCTTATATAATTCGTTAGTGTTACCACATTTTACTTACTGTTCGACGCTCTGTTCGAATGAAATAAAAGACAGATTACAAATTCTTCAAAACAAAGCAATGCGAATGATACTAAAGTGCAATATATACACTCCAATACAGTTCATGCTACAGTCATTAAATTGGATGACTGTCAAACAGCTTTTAATTCGATAATTTTAATTTTCAAAATTCGAGAAAATATGCTCCCCGAATATTTGAGTAACAACTTAACATGTGTTTCTACCGTTCAACCACATAATCTGAGAAGAGGCAACATCTTTAGATTGGCAAGATTCAACAGACGCAAATTTCACTGATGTATAGAGGGCTTTTATTTTTCAACAGTTTACCTGAAGAACTTAAAAGTGAACATTTAATGCAAAACATTTAAGCAAAAATAATATACTCTCATTATAAATAATTTGTAAAAGAAAAATATTATTATTTCAATTTAAATTTTTTCCACATCATGGTCTCGCCGTGTATGTTCGAAATGATGTTGCTTATCAGCTTCAGATACAGTATGGTTCATGTTTGAATACAAACTTTAATTTCATGTGGTTTAAATTCACCGTCCATAAGCGCATCATCCATACGTGTTTTATTTATCGTAGTCCTAGTTTGGATAGTAATTCAACTTCTAACGAATTAGATGCACTATCCGACTCCATCCAGAGAATTATTTCCCATTTTCTGCACAGTGAAATCGTTGTTACGGGCGATGCTTCCTCGATAGTGACGTCGATTCCAGCGCAGATATGGTTACAAACCAGCGCAGATATGGTTACAAACTTAATTCTTTGTGGAATTGAGGTAAAATCTATCAAACCCAAAGATAACTCATGGTTTGATTCGAGCTGTAAGGAGGTTATTAGAGTCAGAGAAGTAAGCTTCCGTTGTTATAAAGCCAACCCTACTGAGGAAAACCAGAAAAAGTTTCAACAAGCTAGAAAGACCTGTAACGTTCACATTCGACGAAGCAAATTTTTACATGATCAAAAATTACGGCAAAAAATACTACAATGTTCCAAAGGTAGTAAAAATTTTTGTTCATTTGTAAAAAACATACGAAATACCACCTCGTCCTCGGTTCCAACGCTCGTCTTCAACAATACTCCTTTTGTCAGCTCACTCGATAAAGCCAATTTGCTTGCAGCACAGTTTGCTGTTAATTCGACGCTGCCAGAAGAAGATATAACTCCACCTGTACTTGAGAGCGTAAACGATTTCATGGGACAAATCTTCTTTCGCACTCGTGCAGTTGCTTGAGTTCTGAAAGATCTCGAAATTCAGAAATCCGCTGTCCCGGATTGTTCTGAAGAGGTGTTCTTCAACGCTGGCAAAACCACTGCGTAAGCTTTTCCATCTGTCCTACTGTACTGGTCTCTTTCCGAGTGGATGGAAAACAGCATTTGTCCAGCCTGTCCCTAAAAAAGGCGTGTCTTCTTCCCCCCCCCCCTAACTATCGACCAATCGCACTTATGTCCCTTCTTTCCAAGGTCATGGAAACGCTGATTAATCATCAGCTTAAGAAATATCTTGAAGAACGAAAGCTTCTAAATGACCGGCAGTATGGCTTTCGTAGCAATAGGTCCACTGGGGATCTGATGGTATATCTCACCGAACAGTGGCACAAATCTTTACATCCTTTTTGGCGAAAGTAAGATTATTGCACTTGATATTTTAAAAGCATTTGACATCATCAAGCTCTCTTATCGAAAATGCGTGCATTTGGTATTTGTTAGGTATGAATATTTTTAGCTTTCACTGTATTTATTTAATATCATTTGCTCTCTTAGGATTAAGCTATTATTACTCTATTGTTAAAATAAAGTTAGTCGTAATCTGAACCTTGTGCGTTTCACTTAGCTCGGCAAATCCGTGCTCCCTTAAGTATATAAAACTGGCGACGAGGAAAAAAAAAATGGCTATCTTGTCAAGTTGAAATTGAATAAAGCCTGTTATTTAAAAATCATTTAAACCCTACCTAAGAAATAGAAGAGAAATATACCTTATTTTGGAAAGTAAAAACTAAATAATAAACAAGTTAAAAAGGGTGCTAAAGATAAAATTATAGATTATTTTGTGCTACGTTTCCGTAATTTCATCAAAGTGAAAAAAAAAAATTAAAACAAACCCCCATAAATAAAAGTCATTTTAAATAAATAACAAAGGAAAAATCATACACCACGGGATTTCAGTTAATGCAAACTTATTATATACACAAAAGAACATACAGTGCATGAGTGTAAATCTATGTATGTGGGTTTAATATTTAAAATCTAAAAACAAAAACAAAACACAAACAAAAAAAAAAAAAAATCAGTAGGTATATAATGCAATGAGCCTTGTTTTTAAAACAGAAGAGCAAACAGTTAAAGAAAAAGATCTGAACGCAGTGAAAATTGAAACAGTTAAAATGACAAGTTTCATAGGTAGAATCGAAGTTTTTCAATTTGGGAGATGATTTTACTTCATATGTTGAAAGAATGTCTCATTTCTTAAAACTCAATAAAGTGACCACAGATGAAGACAAAGTTTCCTTTTTAATTGGTGTCGGAGACGCGGAGTTATATAAAATTGCAAAAACTTTAGTTGCGCCAGCAAAGCCCGAAACATTAAAATTTAGTGATTAAGTGGATAAATTGAAAGCTCATTTTAATCCAAAAAAAAAAATATTACGGCCGAGATTTAAATTTTTAAAAAGAAACCAGGGAGCAGAAGAGACCATATCTAATTTTATTGTTGCAATCAGAAGCTTAGCAGATAATTGTAACTACGGTGAATTCTTGTCAGGCGCTTTGAAAGACAGGTTGTTGATGGGCCTGAGAGACAAGAAGATTCAAAGCAAATTAATTGACACAGGCGATTTGACATTTGATAAAGCATGTGCCATTGCTTTAAATATGGAGCTAGTTCAAGCTGAGATGATGGTACTAAGTGGAACAAATAATGCAGCAACCTCATCTGTAAATTTTGTAAATCGGAGAGAAGCAAAGGGCGAAAAAACTCATCATTCGAGGAAGCAGCAAAGAGGTCAAAGTCCATTACAACACACACCAAAGGCGAATATCCAGTGCTATTTTTGTAAGAAGTCTGCATACAGTAGACTAAAGAAGTAGAAAAAATAACATTGAAAGTAGAAGTAGAAATAAAGTTAATAACAATTATAATAACTATAATAAAAGTTACAAAAATATAAATAAATGTGAAACCGAAGGAATAGTTGACGATCTGTCTAATTTTGATATAGGTTATTTAAATAATATTAAAGCTGGAAATAAACCCCTAAGTATTCTTGTAGATTGTAATGGTAAGCAGTTACAAGTGGAAGTTGACACGGGTGCTTTCAATTTTGCATGTTAAAACATATAATCATTTCTTTGGACATCTGGAAATTCGTGAATCGTCTAGAGAGTTGCATGTGATTTCGGGGGAATCTGTGAAGTTTGTTGGTTCTATTAAAGTTTTAATGAAGTTGGTTAATAAGGTTGAGGTTTTTGAAGTGGAATTGGTAGTAGTGGACAGTCCGAAAGTTTTTATTGCTTTGTTGGGAAATAGTAACTATGTTCTGAAAACCAAAGTTCTGAAAGACTAAGTTCTGAGCGACAAAGTTATGAAAACTAAAATTCTGAAAAGACTAACTGAAAAGACTAAGTTCAGAATGACAAAGTTCAGAAAGGAAAAAATTATGAAAAGACAAAGTTCTGAAAAGACAAAGTTCTGAAAAGGCAAAGTTTAGAAAAGACAAATATATGAAAAGACAAAGTTCTGAAAACAGAAGTTCTGAAAAATGGCGGACGCTATACTTTCGGTGGATTTTAAGCTGGCAACAATAGGTGGAACTGTATGGAATTTGGAGAGTAAAATCATTAGGATAGTGATTTCCGATTGGCCAAACATCAGTAAATATAATTAAGGTGGGAGGTAGATACAATTTAAAAATGTTGGCTGAGTGGTTATTTATGAAGGAGAACAAGGGGAATGATGATTCCTATTGGTCAAGAATAAGTAAAGTAAGTAAGGAATATATGTACTCAGATGCATAGATATTATTGATGCGGTCGCAACAAAAAATGAGTCAGAGTAATAAAAACGGGCTGTGATGATTCTTATTGGTCAGCTATATATATAATAGAACTATGTAGATAGATACAAATTGTTGATGGGTTTTCAAGGCGAATGAGTATTTGCATATTAGAGCCATATAGAATTTATATACCTGATTGATAAGTATAAATTTGAATGGTATCTACTATAAAGGAAAACAAAATCGTGGATAAAAGACTTCATGATTTGCTTTCGGAAAGTAGGTACCTTTATAGAAATTAACTAGGTATTCGTTTATGACTTAAAAACTCAAAAAATAACCATCAGATTCAGCTGAAACTTAATATTCTGGAACTAAAAGACAAAATTTGTATAGGACGGGAGGAAATTTCCAAAAAAAATACAAAAATTATTAAAAAAAACAACGGACACTTTCAATGTAATATTCAAGCTATTACTAAAGCTAAAAATTAATTGTTTAATTTTATATGACATCAAGTTGTTTTAGGCCAAGTAGATTTTATTATTTTCAATTTTCAAAGAAACTGGGAAATATTTAGTGCGATGATTGAGAATGCGAAAAAAAAAAACTTATGTTTTCTCTTAAACGTTATAAATGTAATGTTTTATATTAATTCGTAATGTTACCAAAATTCTGCTTGGAAGATTATTGTTTGATCTGTTCCTCTCCGTGGTCAAACTAAAAAGAAAGCTTTACAGTTTACTTGAATCGAACGATGGTATTGTTTTTTCATCTCAACTCATCCAAAACCAATGCATTGCAATATATGCTGATTGTTGGCCTTGAATGAGGATTAGCAGGGATTATAAGTGTTTATTTAAAGTAAGTACAGTAGGTCGCGCAAATAATTTTCCAAGCAGGTTTCTTTTTTTTTACTTTACAATAGGTTTACAATTCAACTGATTTAAATTTAATTTAAGATCAAACAAATTTAAAGTTAAGTAATTAGTTTTAAAACAATCCTAAACAATGGTTCTAGGTTCATGTTTGACTAATAACTGATAAGATGTAACGAATATTATTTTTTTAATTATTTTGAATAACAAAGAGATACTTTAGCGGAGGAAATTGTGGAATTTTGTTTCGTAATCACTTTCCTGCTAAAAGCTACCTTATATATATCCCCATACAAGGGGAGGAAGAGGAACATGAGAATTAAAAAATGGCTTTCTTAGGACTCGACCAAAAATTAAAAGAAACTGGATGAATCTTATTTCTAAAAGTTCCTCAATGCTCCTCTAACTCCCTTCGCCATGACCCTTCTTGTGATTATCTACCTTTAGGATCAGTGGTTACAAATCCACTCGCTCCTTCAGGAAGATGACGAAAAGGGGTGTGCACTCTCTAGAAATCAGTATAGGTCTGCTTGTATCCGCACTCTTCAGCTCGTCGGTGGGGGTGAGTTCTTGATAACAGAAAGAGGACCTCGGCACTTTATTTCAGACCTATAGTGGGAGGTTTTGTTTGGCTCCATATTATTTTAAACTTTGTTGTTGTTGCAGGACACAAATATTTGGCTGTTTATAGTATTTTTTTTATATAATTTAATTTTTTATATCGACAATTTGGGTTCTAGATAATTTAAAGTGATTTCGATTTTTTAAGATTTTTATAGGTATCTTTTATCGCGATTTTTAAAAATTAAATTTCACTATCTAAGCATCCATAACCAAACGGCGAGGCTGTTAAGAAAGCCCGAAAAAAATGCTAACTATAGTTTACGATGACTTCTCCAGTTTTCATCTATTTGTATTGCAGCCTTCACAGAATTCGCACGATATAAGCGTCGTAAGAGAGAGCCGAGGTGAAGGAGTACAAGAGTTAAAAACGGAGAAAACCGTTGAGTTGCTAGGGAAAGTTCCTCTGCACAAATTTCTTCAAAAGACTAAAAAATTAAATTGTTATATAATAAATGTGACTCCTCTTTTTAGACCACATTTGGTCGCTAACTTCTTGGATAGGTACTTTTGAAGTTTCAGGATTTTTTTCTTCCACTCGCCCTGACAGCTTTCTTTCCCTCGCCCTTTTCAGGCTCACTTTTAACTGATTTCTCGTCGCACTTAAGCTCGATGAAAAGCTTTGAGAATTGATGAGATTAGTCTCTAGTTTCGGTTTAAAAAAAAAACTCACCGATAACGATATCAATTCATGATTAAAATCTAATCGGTCTTTTAGAACGTAAATTCGATGAACTGTTTTGAGATTGATATATGTAGGTACATGAATATTTTTTTACTAGTTCTGCTTGTTTTAAGTATGTAAAACTCACCAAAATGTAATACGTTCTTCAGCTTATTTATTTATGACTTTCGAAGCCAAAGTTAAAATTGTTGGTTACGTATACGCCACGCTGTACCAAAAATGAAAAAAAAATCTCTAAATGAATGTTTACTATAATTGACATCTTTTATCTTACTTTTGCGTGTGGTCAACGCTTAAAAAACCGTTTCCATTCGTCTCTGAATTATTTGTATGTAAGTAGGTATGGGATTTAAATTGTTAGATATAAGACGACTGTACCAGATGACGATGGATCCCAGAGAGGCGAAGAACTTCAAAATTAGATCAGGGCCCTATTGCACCAACAAGTAATCACTTTTCACATAGTCAACTTTAACAAATTCTGATAATTGTAAGTGATATGCATTTTGCACTTCACTCAGTAATATTTTATCAATTAATCATATACCTGCTTAGTGATAATGATGAGCTTTTCTCCAACTAAAAGGTTCACTATTCAAAATTCTAAGCTGACCATTGCTAACTATTTTTTAACCTGCTTGTTCATTGACTTCGATCGTCTCTCAGTGGCGATTTTACCGTTCACGAAAATTTGGTGAAGAAAAAAGGGATTTATTTGTATTAAAATTCTTGTAACTTTGGTAATAGTTATTGGATTTTTATGATTATAGGGGCATAAGAAAGGCAAAAAGACAAGGAATTTTTCTGTAAAAAAATGTTGGATAGTGTTTATAACGAGTGATTTTTTAAGAGGTTTAGAACTTTTTTAAAAAAAAAAACACAAAAAATTCAAAAAAATGAATGAAATATTTATTTGAATCGATAGTTTGAACCTTGCAATTTAATGTTTAAAGATAATTTCATGCAAATGTTGACCGCGGCTGCGTCTCAGGTAGCCCATCCGCTGAGTCCAATTTTGGCATACTCTTTCACACATATCGGCCGGTATCTCACGAATGAATGCATGGATGTTGGTTTCCAGTGCGTCAATCGAAGCGGGCTTGTCCCTGTAGACATTAGCCTTGACATACCCCCACAAAAAATAATCTAATGGTGTCAAATCGCACGATCTAGGCGGCCAATTGACCGGCCCGAAACGTGAAATTAACTGTTCACCAAACTCGCCTCGCAATTGCGCCATTGTTTCGCGTGCTGTGTGGCATGTGGCACCGTCTTGTTGAAACCACATATCATGCAAGTCAAGAACTTCCATTTCGGGCAAAAAAAAGTTTGTTATCATCGCTCGGTAGCGTTCACCATTGACAGTAACGCTGCGATTCGCATCATCTTTGAAGAAATAGGCCCAATAATGCCGCCGGCCCATAAACCGCACCAAACAGTGGCTTTTTCGGGATGCATTGGTAGCTGTTGCAATGCTTCTGGCTGATCTTCACTCCAAATGCGGCAATTTTGCTTATTTACGTACCCATTCAACCAAAAATGAGCCTCATCGCTGAACACAAGCAGCGCGCGATGAACATTTCGAACCGAGCACGAATTTTGATAGTAAAATTCAATAATTTGCAAGCGTTGTTCATTTGTAAGACGATCCATGGTTAAATTGCAAACCAAACTGAAGCTGTTTGACAGTGACACAAGGTACTAAACACACGTCAGCTGTCAAAACCAGTGTTGCCAAAACCAAACCAGCTTAAAAATCACCCATTATAAGAAAATTATTAATTATCTTTTTTATTAGCAACAGAATAATTCAGCAGTCAGATTGAAATTAAATTTAAAATTCGATTCAGCCTTTGCAAAGTAAAACAACAACCAAGATATATTCTGTAACTGTAAAGAAAAAACTTATGGCAGTAAGAAATGGTGATTGACTCGTTTTCATATGCATTTAAAACGAAAAATGATTTTAAAGTTGACAATTTTGAAAAACAGTGTATTACAAAGTTGTTCTCCTAACCCTTTTTTTTTAATTTAATCAAAAAAAGTCAGAAAAGTGGGGTTTCAATGAAAAAATAAAGAAACAGAAAGTGCATCGCATTAAAAGTCATAATTTTTAAATTGAGTCCAAGGGTGTTAATGTGTATTTGGTCAAAATTGGTCTAGTATAGGTGCAGCAATTTCGGAAAACAAAGTCCGATTTTGAAAATTCTTTTTTAGCTTCAAAGATTATACTTAGAGGATGGCTTAGGGGATAAATAATTTTAAAAAGTTAAACAGTGAAATGGAAAAATGCTATTGCAATTACAATTTGATCAATTGTTTTACTCATTTTACTAGGTATGTTATCTATATATTTTTGGCTTTTAGACAATTTGTATTTAGTTTTAATACTCTTGTTTACAAAACATATACTTACTTTTCATAGTTGAATATTGCTACTGCTTGTTGTTTTAATAATATTTATACATTTTTAATGTTCTTGAATTAAAAATATAGCTATTTTAGTCAAATTAAAATTTAATTAGTCAGGAATATTAAAATTATAACATTAAATTTCAACACATAACATGATTGGGTTTTTAATTAATATTTAAATTATTACATTCTAATACTAGAGGATTATATTTCAATTCTTTGGATCATATTCAAAGTAAAATAATTCAAATTTCATACAAAATAACTAGAACTTAATATTTACAGAATATTAAAAAGTAATATTAGCTGTATTGTAAAGCAAACGGCTGTATTACAAATTGCCATAAAATTACAACCGTGTACAAAATAATGCGACCGTTTTTAAATTTTCAGACTCAGACCGATTATTATCATAAAGTTGGGTACACAAACATTTTACAAACTGTAATATTTTAATATCAGCCGTTATTTGTGAAGTTAAATTCTCTTATTATTAGACGGAAAAAGACTTTTTTAATTTTTTTTAACTTCAATCCTTATTTTCAGCAATACTTTTCCAAATCTTTTGTTTAAAACCGTTCCCACTGGTTCAAAGCGACAATAGATTTTGTACAAAATATCTTAAAGACAGTTGAAAGAATTTAGTTTTTGTTATGTTTCATACTATCTACCTATATATAGATTTCACAAAAAAAAACTATTTTTTCATTTTTTTTCCTTGGACGGACAACTCCCTATGACGGATCAAAGTGTTGCGACCGTCACTGTCTGGCTAAGGGAAATTTCATTGCATGTAAATATATATATAAAATGCTTTAGGACGTTAATTTCATCCATTGTTAAGTAAAAATACATTTTTGAGAAAGAATTCGCAGCAAAAATCTTTTATGATAATAGATTGATCAATTTTTTCTTAGCGAATTTGTGCTTAAATAATCATTATTTTCATCGATAACTTCAAGAAACAAAATATTGGTGCAACTGGAATTGATAATTTAGGTCTAGTTTGATATGATTATCACTTTTCAAATCGATAATTTACACTCATTCAATTATTGTTTGGTGCAACACTACGCTGATAAGTTGAGTATTTACTACTTTTCAAAACTCAAATAATTATTTATACAATTTCTTGTTGGTGCAACAAAAACTTATCAAGAATCATCATAATTTACTAAATGATTAGCGATAGGTTGTTGGTGCACGAGGGCCCAGATGGGCCGATCAACCTATTGCACGGGATTCGATTTTACCGATTCATTTTGTTTTTGTTCGAATTACTACAGCTAAGGTGTAAACACCATGGTTGCGAATTTGTATGCGTGCGTCTTATGAAATTTGTATGAAGATAATTTAGGTTGAATTAAATATTTATTAAAAATAAACATTTATATTTCTATTCAATGCATACAAAAGGGATATGCATTAAAAATATAATGTCCCGTTATCTTAAAATAAGTGTCAAGGGCGTGTATACTGTATAATCATGGATAATAGAGCTCATATAAATGGGTAGGCCTTCTCTTTTATAGAAGTTTAAAGGAATCCTAACCCTAGTTAAATTCTTTGCATGTTTCCTACAAAGAGCATTGAATATTATAAACAAAAATATTACTTAATAATGTAAAATTAAAAAAAAAAAAACAGTTTGGAAAAATGTTTTTTTTTTATTAAACTAGACTAGTGTGCATGCATTCCTCCTGTTTGGAGGTCTATGACCTACTAAAAAAAATGTTTCAATTTCAAATAAATATTTTACTTGGGTGGGGGGCTTTCATGTTCATATTTGTTTTATTTTGATCATAGCAAACACCAATGAGAAATCAGAGTCACCGACTCACCGTATCTATACATATATATATGTGCAAATTGAAACTGTGCATTGTGTGTTCTCACTTTTCACTCACGCACGTTATCCCAATTGAATTTTCAAAATAAACAAACAAACTACTTTTGCAATGTGTGTGCACATAATTTTAATTTTCATGTACATAGATACGGTGACTCTGATTTCTCATTGGTGTTTGCTATGATCAAAATAAAACAAATATGAAAGCCCCCCACCCAAGTGAAACATTTGAAATTCGAACATTGTTTTTTTATTTTTAGTAGGTCATAGACCTCCAAACATGAGGGATATGTACACTAGGCTAGCTAAATAGTTTAAGTTCTTCATACAACCAAAATGGATAAATGCATGTAGAAAGTTGTCTGCAATGACTTTGACATCCAAATAAAATTGCATACATATCATACCGTTCAAAATATTTGAATTGCTTTATTCATTGGAAAACAAAAAGAAGTAAAACAAACTTAAGCAAAAAGCAAAAGCAAATGAAAATATTTCTCTATGGTTTTTATCACATTATTTCTTAAACGTTTCAATAGGTTGAAATCTTAAAAATAAGAATTTCTTTTTATTCGTATTATTTAATAAGATATTTTTCATATTTTGTTTTGTATATTTAACCTTCTACCGCTCAAACCCATATATTATGCTTTACCATATTAGATGATTTATTCCCGTTATATTACACAAGTTAGTCAAAAATGGAATGTACAATGGAAGTATGTCTATATTTTTTTTTTAATAATAAAACGTTTTTTGTTATTACTTAGTAAGAGAATCGAGATTTCCAAATAAACTCTGTTTCTAAGGCAAGTTTCAAGAATAAAGCTCATTTAATAAAAGTGTGTTCTTTATAAGTAAGTAGATATAAGTTTTTTTAAAAAATAAACATGTTAGTTTCATCCAAATATAAAATAATTTCGTATGTAATTGTTCTATTTTTTTACATTTCTAAACTTTATTTCATGTTTTTAGAATAACTATTGCCTTTTTTCGACTTTTTCCAAACCCCCATAGAAGGGTTTTCATATGCACTGGCGACTGTTTTGTAGGAATTAATTTTTTTTTAGAATGAATTCAATGGCTTATGTATCTAAAATATGTATATATGTAAAAAACATATGTATGAATATTAAAAACAAAACAAATAACGTAAAATTTTAAACAAAATTTTAAAATTTTTTTCTTCAAAATTTAGAGATTGAGAATTATTTTTTTTTTATTATTATTATTATTATTATTATTATTATTATTATTATTATTATTATTATTATTATTATTATTATTATTATTATTATTATTATTATTATAATTTAGTAACTAGTAATTAAAATTACAAGGTAATATAAAAGGAGAGAGCCTAGCTGCGAAGACTATTGGCTCTGCTTGTTATTAAAATTTTTTATACATTTAAGTTAAGGGTTGTAAGAAATTTATTTACATTTTCAATATTTGAGCTGGTGGGGTTTTTTAATACGTCATAGATCGACACATTTTTGAAGATTGATGAAAGAACGGGTTTCGATGATTGACAGTTTTCAAGGAGGTGAGTTAAACTCATGGTTGTATTGCAGGTGGTGCATATCGGTGGATTGTTTTTGTTTAAAAGGTGTTTGTGAGTTTCTGAGGTGTGACCAAGTCTTAAGCGGATGTAGTTAGAATTTTTTTGTTTTGATATGTTTGTAGGGTATTGAGGGTAGGATTTATGCTCGTTAACTTTTTTGTAATGGTGGTGGTAAAGGCTCCATTCAATTTCTTGTTTTCTTCTCAAAGTGTTCAGTATTTGCGTTTTCAGGTCTTTTTTGGTGTATGTATTGAATTTATACACAGGTGATTTGTTGGTAGAAGTTGCGACTTTATCAGCTTCTTCGTTTCCACGTATATTAGCATGGCCTGGAGTCCACATCAGTTTCATTTTATTCGGCTTCATTATAATCTTGTTCCTTATCGCGGAAATAAGATCTGAATCGTTGTTTGGATTTTTAACTGCTTTCAGGACTGATATGCTATCAGAGCATATTACAAACTTGTCGTTGGAATTAGTTATCGATTTGGTTGCTTGCAGAATAGCAAAAGCTTCTGCAGTGAAAATAGAAGCATATTCCGGAAGGATGCCAATATTGAGGATTCGGCCATCTTCAAATGTTACAGCAAATGATGTATTATCTTTTGATTTGGATCCATCAGTGAATATAAATTTCCAGCCTTGAGTTTTAAGTTCTGATGAGATACTTGAGAACAGTGATTGGTATACTGCATTGCTTGTATTTGTTTTACTGTAGTGAGCAAGGCTCAATACGAATGAATCATCTTTTATATTCCATGGAGGGTATGATAAAGTTGATTTTTTTGGAGTTTTTGTTGGTATTTCCATTTCTCGAGCTTTGTCGAGAATTGTTTTTAAAGCAGATGGAATACGTTTTTTGGACTTGTGGTCCATGACTTGATGAATGTCTTTATCGATAACTGAATTTGTGGAGAAGACTAATTTTACAACTAGATTCGAGATGATTTGTTGGAACCGTTGCTCGACAGAGGGAAGACCTGCTTCCGCAAGAATATTCTTGAGTGGTGTTGTAGGAAAGGCGTTGATGCTCCTTCTAGCTGCTTGGTGGTAGCTTGGTTGTATTATTCTTAGAGTTGTTTTTGGGGAACTGCCATAAATATAAATTCCGTAATCGATTTTACTTAATATTAACATTTTGGTAATATATGATACAGTGTTAATGTGTACATGGCTTTTCTTACTTGATAAATATTTAATTATGTTGAGTCTCGCAACTAGGCTTTTTTTTAAATTTAAACAATGTTCTTTCCATCTATATTTATTATTAAATACTAATCCTAGAATATTAAGACTATTTACATTTTCGATTTGTACATTATTTATACTTAAGATAATTTCAGGACAATGGATTTTTCTACAGACATGAAGCATTTTACATTTTTGTAATGAAAGTCTAGCTCCTGAAGCAAACGACCAATCAAGAATATCGTTAACAACATTATCAAAAAGGTTCTTACATTTTTCTAAATCGCTGCTTTTACTTAAAATATAAATGTCGTCTGCATAAATACAACTATCTAAAAGTGTATAATTATTTATTATAGTTGAAATATCGTCGAAGGCGATAATGGGGATCCCTGGGGGATACCATTTTGCAAGGAGTGAGTAGACGAGTAAATATTATTAGCTCTGGTAAAGAATTTTCTATTAACGGGTGATTTTTTAAGAGGTTTAGGACTTTTTTAAAAAAAAAAAACACAAAAAATTCGAAAAAATGAATGAAATATTTATTTGAATCGATAGTTTGAACCTTGCAATTTAATGTTTGAAGATAAATTCATGCAAATGTTGACCGCGGCTGCGTTTTAGGTAGCCCATCCGCTGAGTCCAATTTTGGCATACTCTTTCACACATATCGGCCGGTATCTCACGAATGAATGCATGGATGTTGGCTTCCAGTGCGTCAATCGAAGCGGGCTTGTCCCTATAGACATTAGCTTTGACATACCCCCACAAAAAATAATCTAATGGTGTCAAATCGCACGATCTAGGCGGCCAATTGACCGGCCCGAAACGTGAAATTAACTGTTCACCAAACTCGCCTCGCAATTCCGCCATTGTTTCGCGTGCTGTGTGGCATGTGGCATGTGGCACCGTCTTGTTGAAACCACATATCATGCAAGTCAAGAACTTCCATTTCGGGCAAAAAAAAGTTTGTTATCATCGCTCGGTAGCGTTCACCATTGACAGTAACGCTGCGATTCTCATCATCTTTGAAGAAATAGGCCCAATAATGCCGCCGGCCCATAAACCGCACCAAACAGTGGCTTTTTCGGGATGCATTGGTAGCTGTTGCAATGCTTCTGGCTGATCTTCACTCCAAATGCGGAGATTTTGCTTATTTACGTACCCATTCAACCAAAAATGAGCCTCATCGCTGAACACAAGCAGCGCGATGAACATTTCGAACCGAGCACGAATTTTGATAGTAAAATTCAATAATTTGCAAGCGTTGTTCATTTGTAAGACGATCCATGGTTAAATTGCAAACCAAACTGAAGCTGTTTGACAGTGACACAAGGTACTAAACACACGTCAGCTGTCAAAACCAGTGTTGCCAAAACCAAACCAGCTAAAAAATCACCCGTTAGTTAGAAAAGACTTCACGTAGCCAAACATCTTCTCGCAAACACCCCATATTTTTAATTTTTTTAGTACGACATGCAAACCGATTCTGTCAAAGGCTTTTTCGAAATCAAGCAAAAGCACGGAAACATGATTTTTTGCTGATAATGCTCGCGAAATAAAGTAATCTAAGTGAAGATGTGCGTCGACACATCCCCGGTTAGTTTTAAATGCAACTTGGTTGGTAGATAAAAGTTTTCTTGTCTCAGCGAACCACATTAGCCGTTTTGCAATGATTTTTTCCATAACTTTGGAAGAGCAAGAAATAAGGGATATGGGACGATATCCATCAATTAATTTCCTATCTTTATTTGGTTTTGGTATGGGAAGAAGTGTTGCAGTTTTCCAAGTTTGGGGTATGACAGCGGTGGTAAGTATGTTATTGTATAGTTTAATAAGTCTCAATTTTACATCAAATGGTAAGTTTTTCAGCATTGGATAATTAATTTTATCTCTACCAGGAGTTTTGCCTTTTGTTTTGTTCAAGGAAGCTTCAAACTCAATAAGTGATATAGGTTCTTCAATACGTTGTGCAAAAATATTTTCGGTTGTTACATAAGGGGAAAGATTGAGAAATTCATCTTTTTTTGTTTTAAAAGTAGTATGAAAATTGTTGTCATTTGAATAATTGGACCAGGTTTGTGAAAAGAGATTAGATATTTGTGTCGAGTTTGTGATAAGTGAATCCGTTGATTGGATACATGGTATCGTTAAGGGGTTGGGGTTACCGGTAAGACAGCGGATGTTTTGCCTAAGTTTGGTGATGGATGATCTGGGATTTATGCTAGATGTAAAGCTTGCAAAACTTTTAGTTTTGCTCGCTTTAAGTTCCCGTCTAAATTTAGCATTTGCTTTTTTATATGAAATTAGGTTTGCTTGAGATGGGGATTTTTGAAATTCTTTCAGTGTTTTCATTTTGTCTTTACGTAGTGAAGTTAGATTAAGGTTCCACCATGGAACATTGGGTTTTGAGAAGGTGTTGTTTGATGAAGTTGTTTGAGGTATTGAGGCGTTAGCAGCAGTTCTGATTGCCGTTTGAATTAAGGCAGCTTCTTTATTGGTGTTGGACGTTGAGGGATTGTCTGATAAATATTCAGCGATAATTTTTCTAAATAATTCCCAATTTGCAAAGTCTGTTTTGAATTTGGGGATTTGTGGAGGGTTTGTTGATATAATGCCTAGGTTTGTGGATGAGAGGATAGGGAAATGGTCGCTATTGTGAAGATCGTCTAAGGTTTTCCAGGAAGTTTTAGGAAACAGTTGTGGTGAGCAACAAGTTATGTCAATATGTGTTAATGTGTTGTGTGTAGATAGATGTGTTGGAGAACCATCGTTGAGAAGAGTGAGATTTTCACTAAGCAAAAAATCTTCGAACATTTGTCCTCTGTTGTTTGTTTGAGGTGATCCCCAAAGCGTATTCCACGCATTAATGTCTCCTCCGAGGATAACAAGAGAATTGGTTTGGTTAATTAAATTTTCAAGGTCGTTTTTAGTGAAAGTTTGGTGAGGGTGGATATATAACCCGATGTAAGTTATTTTGGTTTGAAGCTCAATATCCACTGCAATAGTTAGTATATCAGAGTTTATGGGTCGGAATGTGTGTGCAATGTTTTTTTTTATCAAAAGACCTATGCCTTGTTTGCACGTAGTATTGTTTGGCAGGTTCTTGAAATAGCCAACATAGTTCTTAGGAATAATAGGATTAAAGTTAAATGGGCAGTGCGTTTCTTGTAACGATATTATATCCGGTTTATGGTCCTTTATAAGAATACTTAGTTCATCTAAGTTATTCAAAAGACCTTTCATATTCCATTGCAGAATATTTAAAACCTTGTAATTTTGGTTAACTTGAATACACGAAATTTTCCTTCTTGTAGAAGAAAGAGTGTGATTGGTTGTTGTTGAATTATGATTTTTGTTCCATTGAATAGTTTTTGTTAGATTTTTATTTGTAACAGTTTTGTCGACTGTTGAGATTGGTTGTGTCAAAATTGTGGTTGGTGGTTGTATGGTGGTGTTGAGGTTATGACCCCGCTGTCCGCTTGACGAGGTGCTCGGACCATTACTTTGGTCCGACCATCTCGACAATCGATCAGCGGGGTTTGTAATTTCGGGTGGTTGTTTATTACTTGGGTTCATATTCATGATTATTGTTATTTAAAGTGTGTGGCAAAAAATATGTGTTTTGTTCTAAAAGAGTTTGGGTTAGGGCTGTGATGGGCGATTTAATAATAACGTCATCTGTTTCAGTATCAGAGACGTTCATTTTTTCGGGTTCGTTCATAGGTTTTGGTGGATTTTTAATTGAACTTAGGGTTAAGCTTGCTTCGTTATGTTTTTCTTGAGTAGCAGGTTCTGTGGTTAAGGTTTGTTTTTGGTTATAAGAAATTTGTTTGTGAACAGGGAGTTTAGTTTGAATATTTGCTGGTATAGATTTTGGATGGGAATCCAATAATTTAGAGAGAGAAGAAGAGGATGTAGTGGTATTAGAAGTAGTGGAGGTTTGTGGGATAGAGAGAGAATTTTGAGCGGTTGGTTTTTCATGTGAGATGGCATTATTTATAGAAGTATTATTACCAGTTATTGCTTTTTCGTTGTAGGGGGTTTTATTTATGTTTGTTTCAGTTGGATTATTGTGGTAGTATAGGCGTCCCGCTTCAGCCATGCTACACTTGTTTCTCGTTTTAATTGTTAGAATGTTTTTGTTTTTAATATATTTAGGGCATTTAGTAGAGGAGGATGGATGTGGTTCTGCATTTGGGGGACAATTTGCGCACATAACACGTGTGCAGGTGACAGGTGCATTTTCGTGAACTTGAAGATTGCAAGTAGCACACATTTCTTCTTTGGTACACCTTTTGATGGTGTGTCCAAGAATTTGGCATTTGCGACATCGCATTGGATTAGGGATATATTCCTTAACCTTTTCTTTGTAAAATCCAATTTCGACCGGGGTCGGAGCTTGATATAAATCGAAAGTAAACAGCATGAGGCCCGTTGGGCGTTGCTTTCCTTCAATATTTTTCGTAAACTTGAAGACCTCAATTACACCTTGCGTGGACATTTCAGAGACGATTTCACTTTCCGGAACATTAATAAGGAAAGGCGCAAATACGATTCCTTTACTTGAGTTGAGATGTTCGTGATATTTCACGGAGATTGGGCATATATTAGCTAAGTTAGTGAGCACTAGGAATTTGTCTGCAACTTTCTTGTTTTTTGCAAGGATAAGTATATTCCCATCGCGAAGCTGGGTTATACTTTCATTTTCCTTACTAATAGCATCTATGGCTTTCTTCAAAAAGAAAACACTAACGTTTGATACGGGTTTGTTTTCATCACTTGAAGAGATGACAATAAATTTGGGGTTTTTGAAATTGGTGGGGGTAGGGAGTTGGGGGAATTGTTCGAAATTGGTAAAATGTTTAGGTCGTTTGGTTGGCGGAGATTTGAGGGGCGGTGAATGAAGGGGTGTATCCGGGGATAACCCCTTAAATCGGTTCCCTATCATATTAGCCCGTCGGGATGGGCTTTGTGGGAAAGAACCGTACACTATTCACAATAATAGAAACACTAGGGATGGGGCAAGAAATTGAGGGAAAAAATGAGTTGAAAAAAGCGAATTAACCGGTTTAAGAGAGGGAGATAAAGCACTAGAAAATGAAAAGCCGCAGACTAGAGGAACGATATTATCGCAACGAATGCTAGACGGAGACTGAGGATTTTTTTTTTTTTTAACTGCTCACTAATACAAAAAAAGAAAATAAAAGAAGAGATTTCTAGCTTTACAAAACGTAAAGCATGGCAGTGTAAGTAGGTTGTTTTTTAATATTTTTTTTTTTTTTTTTCAATTATTTAGAAAATTGCCCCTCTGGCTAAACGGGGGGAATACACCCCTCGCCAATACGGTTTTTTCTTGTCTCGTCCCAGCCTAAACGCTCTAGCTTTTTGTCACACCTTATGCGAATCACCCTGTAGGAAAAACATTCTGCAGGACACAAGAAATTTGAAACATTAAAAAAATGCTACCCCTGGGAATCGACTTACGAAGCGATGATCTTCCTATTGCGCCACAGAGCTGCCTAATTTGTTACTTGCTCTGTAGGGCAAGTATTGGTTTCGAGGTTGTAATCAAAACTAACACTACAATGATTGAGAAGTCCGAAAAAGTGGGTTTTGTCATGCCGTCCGTCGTAAGGTCACACACAAAAGTTAAACTCGTAATAGGCAACCCGAAAAAGATAATCTCGAGGTTTGTAAAAAATAATAGGGTGGTAACCGAAAAATGTTCTGGTACAAGGCCCCCTCTCAACACAGATGATACTTGTGTGGAGTCTTTGCATTATTGCTTTTTATGACAAAAATGTGGGATATATACGAATAAGGTAGGTGAACCAAGTAAGGCCAGGAATCTAATAAGGTCAGTGCACCTAAAAAGGGAAAGCCGTTGAGCAACGGGGCTATTATTTTATATGTTCATTAAAAATTATGAAGAAACCTAGATATATCTTCTACTCTTTATACTAAAATCAGAAAATTTTGAACATTATTAATAACAGCAGAAATTTGATTAAAATATCGAAAAAGTGTGATTTAGAAATGCACTCCTCAAACATTTCGGAGGGATCAAATCCCTGTGATCCCCCCTGGCAGCAGACATCTTTCTGTCACGAATTTAGGTTCTGTGCAGCGAAACGCACTTTATAAAAGCAATCAAGATATTTTAGATGCTGTACATTTGTATGAAATTTTAGTTGTACATCTTGTTAAAATATTGTGCATGAGGTTGTCAACATTACAAACCATCATTCCAAATAAGGCACTACTCGCATAGGTTTACCCTTTTTACCTGCATTAAGATTTTAAACTTACCTAGTGTACACACCCTTACTATTCAGAGGTCTATGACCCACTAAAAAAATTAATGTTGTAATTTCAAATGTGGCGCTTTCATATTTGTTTTTATTTTGAACATAGTAAACGTAAACGCCAATCACAGGCACCAATCTATGTGAAAATTGAAATCATGTGCACTCCCATTCCCATCACCCAATCCCAATCTCCCATTTAAAACAAACTTTTAAAATGAGTGAGTTAGTGTATATATTTATAGCAGACCAATAAGAATCATCATCCCTTATTTTTATTTTATGCCCTACCAAACACTAATTCGCCTTGAAAACCAATCAACAATTTGTATCTCTACATAGTTCTATTGACCAATGAGAATCATAATAGCCCGTTTTTATTACTCTGACTCATTTTTTGTTGCGACCGCATCAATAATATCTTTGCATCTGAGTACATATATTCCTTACTTACTTTACTTATTCTTGACCAATAGGAATCATCATGCCTCTTGTTCTCCTTCATACATAACCAATCAGCCACAAATTTTAAATTGTATCTACCTCCCACCTTAATTATATTTAATGATGTTTGGCCAATCGGAAATCACTATCCTAATGATTTTACTCTCCAAATTCCATACAGTTCCACCTATTGTTGCCAGCTTAAAATCCACCGAAAGTATAGCGTCCGCCATTTTTCAGAACTTTTGTTTTCAGAACTTTGTCTTTTCATATATTTGTTTTTTCGAAACTTTGTCTTTTCATAATTTTGTCCTTTCAGAACTTTGTCATTCTGAACTTAGTCTTTTCAGAATTTTAGTTTTCATAACTTTGTCGCTCAAAACATAGTCTTTCAGAACTTTTGTTTTTAGAATTTAGACCGTTTCCCCTTTGTTGGGCATATCTGAATTGGATAAATTGTTTCCAGAATGGAAACAAGTTTTTTGTTTTCAAGATGAGGGTTTTGCTAATGCGGTAGATTTTAAAACATTTCCATCGAGGTTAATCGGTAGGTATCCAGAGGTATTTAATGGAGATAAAAGCAAATCCGTTGCGGAATTTAAGGCAAACATTGTTTGTGGAAGTGCTGCTACACCAATTTTTTGCAAGCCCTATAATGTGCCATTTGGGAAACGAAAGCAGGTTGAAGAAGAGTTGAATAGGTTGGTCGGAGCAGGCGTTCTCTATCCAGTGAAGTATAGTGATTGGGCATCACCGATTGTTGTCCTGGATAAGCCCAATGGGCAGATCCGGATTTGTGTTGATTGCAAAGTGACGATCAATAAACACATTCGTACAAATCACTATCCATTACCTAGTGCAGACGAAGTTTTCGCGGGTTTAGCTTGTTCTAAAATGTTCTGCGTATTGGACTTTGAGGGTGCTTATGAGCAGTTAGAAGTAAGTGAGAATTGCCAAGAATATTTAACGACCAACACTCATAAAGGTCTATATAGGTTTCGCAGGCTCATTTTGGGGGTAAAGTGCGCTCCAGCCGAATTTCAATGCACCATGGATAAAGTTTTGAAGGGTATTCCAAAAGTGGAGTGCTACATAGATGATATTCTTGTGGGAGGTTCGTCTATAGATGAGTGTCAGGAAAACCTTGTACTGGTGCTGGAGAGACTCAATAAATACAGAGTTCGGGTAAAGTTAGAAAAATGTAGGTTTTTTCAAAGTGAGATTGACTATCTCGGGCACAGGATCTGTGCTGATGGTATCAAGCCAAGCAATAAAAATATGGAAGGAATACAGATTGCCCCAGCTCCTTAAGATGTTACACAACTAAAAGCATATTTAGGACTTTTAAATTAATATTCGAGGTTTATACCAAATTTATCCGCTGAACTACATGAGCTCTATAAACTTACAAAGAAAGATGTACGTTTTGAATGGTCAGAGGCCTGCGAATAAGTTTTTAGTAGAAGTAAAGAATTGATTTTGTCGCATAACGTTATAACTTATTATGATCCGAATAACAGTCATCGACTAGCTCTCGAACAGATAGCATCGTTCTCAAGCTCACTGTGTGATTTTTTCTTCGCCAAGCGCGCAAACCGGTTTCTCCCTTTAAGCCGTACTTTCTATTGAATATCTTTCTCTTTCTTGCTAGTACGTGAGTGTTAGTGAGTTACTGTTTAAAATGGCCCACGGGCCAAGCGTTATAGGTGGTCGTTTCGGGCTTCTAGACCCGGATCCTCCTGATCATCAACCCAGAAAAAAAACTAAATTCAACTCTTTACCCCTTAATTCCTTCCCAGAACTCCCAACAAATACGAATCAAAAAAATCCACGTTTCGTTGTAATCTCCCCAAAAACGAGTGAAAAGCCCATATCAGACCTAAGCCCATTTATACTTAAAAAAGCTATCGATGCCATTAGTAAGGACTATAAAAGTATAACTCAACTTCGTGACGGTAGTCTATTAATCTTCGTCAATTCACAAAAAACTGCACAAGCTTTTCTCAAATCCAAAGACCTTGCTGGCGTTTGCCCAGTAAATGTTAAATTGCACGAACGATTAAACCAATCGAAAGGTATAGCTTACGCTCCCTGCCTCATAAAAGGAGTCTGAAATAGTCAGCGAAATGAAATCCCAAGGGGTTACAGAAATTTTCAAATTTTTGAAGAAAGACGAGGATGGTAAGCAAAAACCAAGTGGTTTAATGCTTTTCACATTCGATCTTTTCCAACCTCCAAAATCAGTAGACATTAGCTTCTATACAGCCAAAATAACGGAATATATTCCGAATCCCATGAGGTGTCGAAATTGCCAATTGCTTGGCCACACAACAAAACGCTGCAATGGTAGTCCAAAATGCGAGTCATGCAATCTTCCCCCTCATATACCAGAACCATGTAACCGCAGTAGGTGCGCCAACTGCTCCCTTCCCCATCCCGCATCATCCAAAGCATGCCCGTCTTACATACAGGCAAAAGAAATTATAAAAACCAAAACCTTGAACAAATGTACAATGGCAGAAGCCAAGAAAATCTACAATCAACAAAACGCAATGCAAACTCCCCTTCTAACGGAAAGTTTTGCTGATAAAACAAAAAAAACAACAAATCCTCCGGTTCAGCTAAAAGACCCCCAATCTTCTCTTTCAAACAACAATAAACCGAATCGCACACCTCTTCTTCCCTCCTCATCACAATCAATTGAAAACAGTTCCACTCAATCAAATATCTCAACAACAAAACCCCACACTTCTTCCGCTACATCACTCTCAAACCTCGATTCTAACACACATTCTCTTTCTCACTCGCACCTCTCCTCAGCAACTAATACGTTCGCACCTCCTGCTACGCTCTCATACTCAACTTCAAATACACTTTCGCACACCGCATCAAACTCCAACATTCCCATATCTATACAATCACTATCAACCTCAACACAACCTTCTTTAATTCCAAACACGCCTATACAAAAAAGTTTCAACACACAAACCACACACTCCGCACAATCCCCAATATCAGCTGTTACCCAAACTTTATTGGATAACAATGATTATTATATTGATACTACTAACCCTGAAGATGTCGAATTATAATCATAATTCTAATCACCAAACCACTGACTCTGCGGTGCAGATGCTGCATCGATCGGACTCTTTAGGGAGTCCGATCGCTTCGACATCTGGGTTGCAGAGTCTCAGTACTGAACAAAATACTTCTGTCAACCTCAATGTCTCACAACAAATTTATATTAAAAAAAAAAAACATCAACAAACCATCCTTCAATTATTTCAAATACAAGAATCTCACTAAATCAAACTCTAAATATTCTCCAGTGGAATATTAATGGATTTGTCAATAACCTAGATGAGTTAAAAATTTTAATAAAACAACATAACCCAACTATTGTTTCTCTGCAAGAAACACACTGTCGCTTCGATTTCACACCTTTTGTACCCAAAAATTATCACGGTTACTTTCTCAATCTTCCCAGCAATAATACATCCAAACAAGGGATTGCCCTATTAATAAAAAAGAACATACCTCACACATTACTAAATTTAAATTCAAACCTACAGGTACTAGCAATAGATATTCATATAAAATTAAATTGACCTTCATTTGCATATACCTCCCACCCTCACTAGCAATCAGTAAAACAGAATTATATAATGTAATAAGTCAAGTAAATTCCCCAATAATACTAGGTGGTGATCTCAATGCGTGGAATACACTTTGGGGTTCCCCAATTACAAACAGGAAAGGAGCATTACTAGAAAACTTTTTTTCAGATTATAATCTAATTATTTTGAACGACGGTTCCCCTACGCACTTTTCGACCCATAACACTTTGACACATGTAGACGTAACATGCTGCTCTCCCGAATTGCAGAATAAGATTTCTTGGCTAGCTTTGGATGATCTCCATAATAGCGATCACTTCCCAATAATATGCTCTCTTATTGTTGGATTAGTTGATGCTCGGACTACAGTAAACCTAAAATTTAAAACTGACCTTGCTGATTGGGCCTGTTTTCGCAAGCACATATCAGACTATTTGACAGTTAACAAACATTCATTAAATATCAACAAAGAAGCCGCTCTTCTCCATAAAGCCATTCGCACAGCCGCCAACATGTCAATCCCGCAAAGTAAAATAAAACCCTTGAAACGTACTGTTGCATGGTGGAATCCGGTGCTTAATACCCTACGGAATGAAAAAGTAAAAGCATGGAGGGCCTTCAAAAGATACCCTAACCAGGTTAACTTAATTCTTTTCAAAAAAAAAAATGCTGAATTTCGTAGGACACTAAAAACCGCCAAATCGAATAGCTTGCAAGACTTTACCTCTACTATAAACCCTAACTCCTCTACTGCCAAAATCTGGCATAATATTCGATGCCTAACTGGCGAACATGTACAACAAACTATAAAAGTTATTGAAACCCCCACAGGACTTATCTCAAACCCAACTGACCTTAGCAACTTTTTTGCACTAACTTGGTCCAACAGCTCCAAAGATGAAAATTTCGACCATAACTACGTGACTCAAAAACAACTCTCGATTAGCCCTACTGTTGACGAAAATTCTATCTCCTCACCTGCTAAACTCATAAATGATAAAATCTCCCTTTTGGAGTTTGAAAGTTGTTTATCCAAACTTAATGGCAAAACTCCGAGTAGAGATAGGATTTCATATCATATGCTGAAAAATCTTCCCGCTCTTGCAACCTCCAGGATTATTCAACTATACAATAGTATTTTAGAAACAGGTGTCATTCCTCAATATTGGAAACAGGCAACTTTACTGCCTCTGCTTAAACCAAATAAAATTATTAACAGTGTTACTGGTTATAGGCCAATATCACTAATACCATGCATGTCTAAGGTACTAGAAAAAATAGTAGCCAAAAGATTGCTTTGGTTAATTGAATCTCGTAGACTAATAAAACCAAACCAAGTAGCCTTTCAACCAAAAAAAGGGTGCACTGATGCGCTTCTTCATCTTGACTTTTATATTGCAAATGCATTATCAGCACGCAACCATGTAACTGCTCTCGCACTAGACTTCGAAAAAGCATTTGACAGGGTTGGAATTCATATAATTTTAACGAAACTTAAAACTTGGGGTATAGGTCCAAAAATATTTAATTATGTGAAGTCATTTCTTACCAACAGGAAAATCTGTGTAAAAACAAATAACATCTTTTCATCCTATTACCCTCTGTTCAATGGAATTCCCCAAGGATCTCCATTATCTGTTGTGTTGTTTATAATAGCATTTGACGACCTAAGCTCAGTTATTTCTAACCATAAACAACTTGTCCACACATCTTACGCGGATGATTTTTTTATTCTTTGCAAACATAACGACCTAACAACAACCAACTTATTGTTTACAAATGTTCTTACAGATATATTAGCTTGGTCTTCTTTGAGTGGAGCCAAACTCTCATTAGAAAAATGCAAAACCCTGCACATGTGTCGAAAGACTTCCTGTAACAATACTAATCTTTATTTGAATAATATAAGTATAAATAACGTTGATAGCCTGAGTATCTTAGGCCTAATATTTAACAAAAAATATAACTGGAAGACTCACTGTTTGGAGTTAAAAAATAGATTAACTAAAAGAACAAATGTTGTAAACTTTTTAGCCAGTAAGAAGTGTAATGTTCATGTAAATTCATTATGTAATATAACTAAATCACTTATCTTAAGTAGGATTGACTATGGGCTTTTTATATATGGAAATTCACCGAAATCAACACTAAACATCATCAAACCACCGTATCACCAAAGTGCACGAAGAAGTCTCAATGCGTTCCCAACAACTACCATTAAAAACATGCTTGTGGAAGCTGGTCTCCCCACCTTAGAAGAACGAGTAGAATCAACAAGGTTAAAACTATTTACAAAACTTTCTTTCTCTAATGGATCCATTATTGATAAAGATGTTATTGCTGCTTTAAATAGTAAAACCGTGAAACGATTACCATCAGCCATATCCGTTTCAATAACTTCGGCAAGTGAATTAGGAATCCCTGTGAGAAAAACCGGCAAACACACTTCAACATTCCCACCATGGTCTCTACAATCAACATCTTTCATAATGAATTTATCAAGTTTTAACAAAAACAACACCTCAAGCGAAATTATTTGTCAAGCTTTTCTCAGTACTACGTCTGAACTCAAACAAGGTGGCTGGAACTTTGTTTACTCCGATGGATCCAAAACTTCACAAAACACATCTTTTGCATCAGTCTTCGAAAACGGCTCTTTAATATGTGTAGGACTACTAGATAACAAAGCATCCATCTTTACTGCAGAAGCCTTCGCCATCCTTAAGACCATAGTTCACCTCCACAGTACAATTGCTGGTAAATTTGTTATAGTCACCGACAGCCTGTCAGTTATTAAAGCAATACAAAATCCTGATCACAATACTTTAATTGTATCAAAAATCCGAGATTGCCTCATTAGAAATCAAAAAAACATAAAACTAATGTGGGTTCCCAGCCATATGGGTATCAAGGGCAATGAGCTCGCCGATAAAGCTGCTACCCAAGCACACCGCACACCAATCTTCAGCTTTGTTGCTGACACTCGGCTTGATTTGCTCCGCGATATCAACCAAAAGCTGAAAACCAAAACCCAACTGGACTGGAACAATTACTCTCATCACTATGCTCTCATCAACAAGGAAAAAATACAGCCTATATTTCCAACGACCACTACCAAATCAATGCATACATGCTTTATTAGAATGCGCCTTGGCCACACTGTCACTACGCATCAACATCTACTCCGCAAAGAAAATCCACCGATATGCCCAACTTGCAACGCTGAAATAGACATTAAACATATTTTAAATATGCAAAACTGTGCAACTTCATACTCGTATAATCATCAACAGCAATCAACATCCATCTTTCAAGCCTTAAAAAGCCCTAGTCATGAAAATATAACTAGTGTTTATTCTTTTATACAAAAATATAAACTAGATATCTAACTTTCCTTTCTCACTCGAAAATGTAATTATAATTTATAACTAATTATTATTACTCATAACCAACTATTATTATTTATAATCTAATTATTATTATTTATAATATATATTACATATTATTCATCTTGATACACCTAAACCATTTCATCTCAGAGCCGAAAGTCATAGCAGCTTATGCTCGTCCATATATTAGCATTTTAATTTTAATTATTATGTTAATAAATTATAATAATAATAATAATAATATGATCCGAATAAAGAAATTGTGATACACTGCGATGCAAGCCCTTATGGGGTGGCAGGAGTACTTTCGCATGTACACAACGGGATAGAGCGTCCAGTATTATTCAATTCTAGTTCTTTAAGCCCGGCTGAGAAAAATTATTCTCAACTTCATCGGGAAGCTCTGGCAATAATTTTTTCTGTAAGAAAATTCCATAAATATATTTACGGAAAGCGATTTACGATTTTTTCAGACCATCAACCTCTTAGGGATATTTTCAATCCAAAAAAATCGTCTCCAGCTATTGCTGCTGGAAGAATACATAGATGGAGAGTTTTGTTAGGAATGTATGAGTACAATATTGTGCACAAGAAAGCATCGCAGATGACAAATGCAGACGCTTTGTCTAGAGTCCCTTTACTGGCATCTACTGGTTTTGAGAATGATGCTGTTAGGTCATTGAGAGAAACAATATATCCAGATATAGATATAAAAGATGTAGAGCTTGAGACAAGTAAAGATTGGATGCTTAAAAACGTTATTAACATGGTGAAGAATGGATGGCGGTGTTCAGTTAATTAATTTTTTTTTAAATATTATCACAAAAGAAGTGTTTTATGGTAACCGTTTAGTTATCCCAGAGGTGTTGCATAAAAGAGTTTTAAAAATCCTTCACGAAGGACACACCGGCATTGTCCGTATGAAAATTCTTCCGCGGTCTTATTTTTGGTGGCCAGGAATCGATACTGATGTGGAAAATTATGTTCGCTATTGCGAAGTTTAAGTTGCTTCACACAACCATCCAATTTCGATTTTTCATAAGCCATGGCCTGAGGCTCTGGATTTTTTTGAAAGGATTCATATTGATTTCTTTTATTTTAAGAATAATAATTATTTGCTATTGGTAGTTTTAGTAAGTGGTTGGATGTAAAGCTTTTGAGAAACACAAGAGTGGAAAATTTTGTCTCTACCTTGAGGTCGATTTTCTCTTATTTTGGGCTACCAAAGGAACTAGTCTCGGATAACGGACCTCCATTTAATTCAGAAGATTTTCAAACATTTTGTAGTGCTAATCATATTAGATGCGTTCAAAGTCCTCCCTATCATCCGCAATCTAATGGAGCAGCGGAAAGGGCTGTTCAGACTGTTAAAGTAGGTATGAAAAAATTGTTGTCGGATTCTGAAAACGATACCATTCCAATTCAAACACTTTTAGATAAGTTTTTGTTAAAATACCTAAAGTTCAACACCTTTATCAAGTTGCAGAAGTCTCCAAACGATATCATATTCAAATGTAGGCCAAAAACATTAATTGATTTTATAAATCCAAATCGCGACAAAAACAATATCGTTGAAAGCAGGGGTCGGAAAGGTGAGAAAATTAAATCCCGAGTATGTCACAAACCTTCACTTCAAACTGCGAACCAATTAAATTTTATTTAAAAAAAAGGGGATAGAATATTATATACATCTAAAAACAAATTTGATTATAAATTGATCCCTGGAATCGTAGAAGATAAAGTGGGTAAAGTTATGTATCTCATAAACATTGATGGATTGCATCGTACTGCGCATATTTCACAGTTGAAAAAAATTTGTTTGAAGACTGTATGTTTTGCTCCAAATGTTTTAGGGAATCATAACAGACCACCAAACAAACAAAATAATTATAAACGTAAAACCTATAATTTTGGAAATGATTCTTTACGAAGATCTAAAAGATTGAAAAATTATATTGTTAACTATAAACAATAAACTATTTGAATTTTTTAAAAACATATATTAATACTATTATCATAACTGAATTATAAAAATTTAAATATTATCTAGTAATAAGAAAAAACATATTCCCAAGACAGAATTAACATCTGGTTGCTAATATTTATTATATTACAATTTTTTTTTATTTTTGAATATTATTGTTGTATTCCTTTTTTATATATACATGTATGAATTGAAACAAAATTACTTATGCTTAGTAATTTCTATTTAAGTGAAGAGGAGTGTTAAGTATGAATACTTTTAGCTTTCACTGTATTTATTAAATATCATTTGCTCTCTTAGGATTAAGCTATTATTACTCTATTGTTAAAATAAATATAGTCGTAATCTGAACCTTGTGTGTTAAACTTAGCTCGGCAAATCCCTGTTCCCTTAATTAAATAAAAGTATTGATGAATCTCTTCCGGTCAATACAAGTTGTATTGGACGGTTTCAAGTCTGACATCTACAAAATAAATGCTGGTGTGCCCCAGGGCTCCGTTTTTTCTCCGACCCTCTTCCTAATATTCATAAATGACCTGTTATCTGAAACTTCCAATCCATTAAACTGTTTTGCTGACGACAGTACTCTCAGCTTTTCATATTCGTTTCTAGATTCACATCCATGTTCTTCAGATGTGGAACTTTAACGGCAGCGTATGATAAGCTCATTAAATTCTGATCTCGACAGCATTGTCCAATGGGGAATCAGAAACCGTGTAGAATTTAATGCTTCTAAAACTCAACGCTGTCTCCTGTCGTTAAAAGCGGAACCCACTCCTAATGCTGCTATCTATGAGTGGCACTTGCATAGAGGAAACCGAACAGCTTTCAGTACTCGGTTTGTGTGTCACAGAGGACCTTTTGTGGAACGACCACATATTTGACATCGCCAAAAACGCTGCTAAGTGTTAAGGTTTTCTCCGTCGATGCAAGACATTTTTCTCCCCCTCTGATCAGGCTGTGATCTACAAAGCCTTTATTCGTCCGAAACTTGAGTACAACTCCCATATTTGGGTAGGTGCTCCAAAAACCCACTTGAGTCTATTGGATAGAATACAAAACAGTGTTCTAGTGAAATAGCCAGTTGCATTCCTCCCCTTAAACAATTCAACCGTAATACTCGCGCTTCTAGGAATGCTCTTCAGTTTACCCTCAAGCCCAACTTCGGACGTAATGTTAAGTACAGAGATTCTTTCCTTAGTCGCACTACACGAATGTGGAATGCTCTACCCAGCCCGCTTTTCCCCTCCCATTATGATCTTCAGACATTTAAAACCAATGTGCATCGGTATCTCCTTTTCAATCCGCTACAATCTATGTACCTAATCGCTCGTGCTGCTAAGTGCGCGCTAAATATAAAAAAAAAGATACATTTTCAATTCTATTGTTAATTTTTAAACATTTCTTTTGTAAAAGTTTATATAGTTTATAAATAAATACTACTACTACTACCGACGATATAAATGCTGATGCTACCAAGGACCCTGCTGCTGCTGCCCCTGAAGAAACTGAAGCTGAACTGGATCGTAAATTGGTCATATTGCGTAAACGCCAGGAAGTCCTTATGCTACAACAATCCATCGCCAGGTTGGAGCAAGCCGAGGCCCTACCTAAGCCATGTGCTATATCTATTCTACGCCCTCTGCAATCTCGACATCCCGGCTGACTTTCCGACACATCGAACATTCTATCATAAAGTTCGATGGTGAATCGAGGGCCTACAATGTGCACGATTTTCTACGAAATTTTGAGAGTATGTTGGGGGCTGATGATCTATTCCGCTATACGTCCTTATGCAATTCGTTGACTCGCACTGCCAAGTTACTCCTCAACAAGAATGCACTTGACTATGGTGACCTTAGGGCGATGCTTGTGAAAGAGTTCGGTCGCGCAGTCGGCCGCAACGAAATATACCAATCTCTAACGCCGCACAGTGGCCCGTATTGACTTTTTTGGTTGCAAAAATCATATCTCTTAAACGAATAAAGATATCGCCAAATTTTTTTTTTATCTTGAAGGAAATATTCAAGGCTATAAAATTTCGGAATTTTAAGAAAAAATATTTACAGGGTGTTTCAGAATCTGCTGCTGAAATAAGAAGTGTTAGTTAAGGTGGTTAACATAATTGGTATTTGATTTTAAAAAAGTCGAAAGTCCATTTATGAAGTAATTTGAGTGTAACTTAAGTGAAACAGTGGGGAAAAAAGAAAACAAACCAATTTGAGTGAAACAGTGGGGTAAAAATCAGTTTTTGTTTTTATAATTATTTTTTAATTTTTTTTTGTAAGAGAGTACATTTATAAAGTATTTATTGATAGATTACAATTCAAAAAGTAGAGAAACAAGATAAAAGGAACAAAAATGTACATACAAAAATTAAATTTCTTGGAAACTATCATCTAAGTCCAGGGTAATGCGTAATAAACTTATCATTTCCGGTGAGTATTGTGCTTTCAGATCTTTTTGGTTTCGTACATGCCTTAAGGAAGAAATAAGTGGATCGGATGAGATTGCTAGCATGTTAAATAGGCCTTCATTCTGCCGAATTCTTGAAACTTTGCAGGTATTTTGATATCTGTACTTCTTGTAGTCTTAATTTTTGGACTCCTGGGCTTCTTCTGACAATTCTCTAAGTGGTAGAGATTGGTATTCGATGATATTTTGACTATGAACCAAAATTTTATGAAGAGTAGGTGTGAGTTGTTTTTCAGGGTACTTTTGTTTCAATGACTCTGCGGTTTTTTGGTGTACTCTCCAAATTTAACTGTATTTACTTCTTCCCTGCAATTCAAAACATTAAGTATTATTTTGATCCTGGTTATAACCTCTTCATTGACTCCAGTTATTCGAGCGGTTGCCTCAGATTGTTCAAAAAATCTCCTTGAAGTGTTTCCATCATTGCTATTTCCAAATCCTTGCTTTGGTTTATCTACATCAAGTCCAAGCTCATTGTGAAAACGCCTTTCAATCTCTTGTTTTCTTCTCTTTTCTGCCTCTTTGATCCCGATAGATTCATCAAATTCCTCTCCCTCTTGTCGAAGTGTATAAGCCAGTTTCAAAATAAATTCCATGCACCTGATTCTAGCATGCAATGGAGAGATTCCATATTCGTAGTTATGTTCGTCGTTATTTAATTCATTCTGGTTATTGAAGCTTTTTTGGGTCCTTTTACATATCGGACATAACCGCGTAGACTTTGTTTCAGTCAATTCGTTTAAAACTTTTCGGTCAATCATAGTTAAAAAGAACTCGTGATTCACAAATATAGTTATATCCTCATTAAATTTATATATTGTTGGTTGAATATCTGCTATTTGCCTTTTTATATCGTTGACTGTTGTATTTATGAGGTCACTAGTTTCCTTAGCATATTGGAACATTATGGGTCGGCAGAAATGAGTTGATGATGGGCGAGGGTTCCTCCAATGTTCACAATTCACTATTAAGCCTGAGTGGAACAACTGATGATTTTTTGCTTGTATGCACCTTGGGCAGATGATCCATCGCAGCCCCATTTACTCTGTAAGGTCAGACATCTTAGGAGTGCATTTATTTGTTCCTCCGTTTTGCTTTCTAAAAGCCGCCTTGCAGTATGGTCCATCATGTCTTGAAGTTTGACTTTAGCTGATATTTCCGTGATTTCGCTGTTTTCTGGAACTGCTTCTTTTTTGGTAACCGTAATTGTGTTGTAGGATGGCAGAACATCTATATTGTGTTTTCTCAACGAAGTTCTCAGGATTTTATACTTTTCTTTTGATAGACCCAATTCCATAAACAAAGCTAATGCATTCTCATTAGTATATTTTATGGGATCCTTTTGTGGAGTAGGAATGCTTTCCTTGACTCTTTTGACTCGAAGTGGACTTGCAGTAGCAATTGCCTTGATCACATCACTCTTCGCCTTTTCATGATCTTTATGATATCTTATCACTTATGCATCAGAGAGATTTTCAGTACTTATCTCCTCTGTTGCATTGATTAGCTTTTTTTTTTGGTGAATGTTGCGCACTCATTGAGTGACTTCCTTGGCCTTCCTCTTGATGGTCTTGATGTAGTTGGAAGATCACACATTACTTCTGTTTGTCCGGTTTTGATATGGAGAGATGAAGAAAGCCATTCCTCATTTTTGTTTATGAAATTTAATCTCGATCTATGGGATGCGACCCATTTTTTATTAATGTTGTAATAAAAACTTTTTAATTTTGTTTCATTTTCCGGTAAATTTTCACCGGATAGTTGGTATTCACTTATTACGGCAAAAAAGAACTCTTCAAGACTCTCAACTTTGACAAAAAGTTCAAACAAAATATTGTATGGTATATCCATTTTAAATAATTTTTCCTTATATTTACAACTGCTCGATCGCTCTTTCAAGTTTCAATGATAATTTCATCGCAATATTTCATCTTTTTATACCATAAAACTAAATACCTAAAAATATTCAATTTTATGACATCCTAATAAGGTAATCTGTTTACCTATAAGATTTAAATATTAAAAGAAATTCTAATCCAGTTAAAAACTCTTATCCACCAAACTACCTGACAATATAATTAATCATACCCGAAATCAAAAACATTCATACTTAAAAGTTTTATCAGGGGGGGTCACAAGAAATAAGCTATAAAACCATTTTAAAAAACTCAGGTAGTTTTTTCCTTCTAAATTACAAAACAATTTTATTTCAAACCAACACTTATACCTGCAAAACAAAGAAAAAATATTTTGATTTTTTTTCTGCACCTGACAAAAAAAAACTCAGAAAAGATTACTGACTTCATCAAATCAAATCGCTCTAGCTCAGCTCTATGCAACTTTATGCAGCTGAGTTTTTGGTTTTATATGAAGAGATATAACGGGTGATTTTTTAGCTGGTTTGGTTTTGGCAACACTGGTTTTGACAGCTGACGTGTGTTTAGTACCTTGTGTCACTGTCAAACAGCTTCAGTTTGGTTTGCAATTTAACCATGGATCGTCTTACAAATGAACAACGCTTGCAAATTATTGAATTTTACTATCAAAATTCGTGCTCGGTTCGAAATGTTCATCGCGCGCTGCTTGTGTTCAGCAATGAGACTCATTTTTAGTTGAATGGGTACGTAAATAAGCAAAATTGCCGCATTTGGAGTGAAGATCAGCCAGAAGCATTGCAACAGCTACCAATGCATCCCGAAAAAGCCACTGTTTGGTGCGGTTTATGGGCCGGCGGCATTATTGGGCCTATTTCTTCAAAGATGATGCGAATCGCAGCGTTACTGTCAATGGTGAACGCTACCGAGCGATGATAACAAACTTTTTTTTGCCCGAAATGGAAGTTCTTGACTTGCATGATATGTGGTTTCAACAAGACGGTGCCACATGCCACACAGCACGCGAAACAATGGCGCAATTGCGAGGCGAGTTTGGTGAACAGTTAATTTCACGTTTCGGGCCGGTCAATTGGCCGCCTAGATCGTGCGATTTGACACCATTAGATTATTTTTTGTGGGGGTATGTCAAGGCTAATGTCTATAGGGACAAGCCCGCTTCGATTGACGCACTGGAAGCCAACATCCATGCATTCATTCGTGAGATACCGGCCGATATGTGTGAAAGAGTATGCCAAAATTGGACTCAGCGGATGGGCTACCTGAGACGCAGCCGCGGTCAACATTTGCATGAAATTATCTTTAAACATTAAATTGCAAGGTTCAAACTATCGATTCAAATAAATATTTCATTCATTTTTTCGAATTTTTTGTTTTTTTTTTTAAAAAAGTTCTAAACCTCTTAAAAAATCACCCATTATAAGGATTTACTATCCGTCGAGCTTGGCTTGATTTTTTTGAACCTTTTTTTTCTACTCAATGTAAAGTCGAAAAAGCGTGCATAAATGGGTGTTTCAAAAACATTGGCGCAAAATTTTAAACATTTAAAACCTACTCTAAATCATTTTTAAATTCGACGTCGACTCTAAAAATGAGTTTTAGAATGAGAGTCGACGCTTTGTTAATTTTAAACGATAAAGTATACTTTAACGCTAAAGCACTCGTCTAACTTTAAAAGCAGCAAAATTCTTCTCTATCTTTTTTAAAGTACACTTTATCCATTCAACGTTTGTAACTTCATAACAAAAATTTAAAGAAAAATGTTTGGTGAAGATTTTAAGGATATAAATCAACAATCACGAAAACTGTCTTAGCTTTAATTTGTGGTGCATGCACCCAGTAGCCATTACCACGACAAAACAACACCATCTCCAACCCCCGATTCAATAGACTACGACACCAAACAATATATAATACAAACTTGTATTCGGTCGACCGCCCCAACAAAAACAAAAAACATGTGGTACATAGTGTTGGACTACCATATCGTGGCAAATCATTTTCTGCTCACAAAATCTCCCGTCATCTTAGCTGGAAAGGTGAAATAGCTATAGCGGAGTTACAAAAAGAAAAAAAAAAATTGCAAACAAATTTAATTTTCAAAGGGGACACCCGGATTTGAACCGGGGACCTCTCGATCTGCAGTCGAATGCTCTACCAAAACTCATAACAAAACCCTACAAATGCGCTTAAAACCCTACAAATGCCCTAAAAACACTTCATTAGTTAGAAGAGTTGTTTAAAGTGTTTAAAATTAAGAAAAGGTTAGACAAGGGCTCGCAACTAAACGACTGCGTTAACTAGAGTTGGTTTTATTCCTTAAACGAGGACTGTTTAAAAATTTGCGCCATTAAATTTAGCAGTTTAAAAAAATTTATAATTTTTTTTTTTTCATTTCTGATTATAGAAATTAACACATCTATCAAGTAAAAATAACAAAAAAAAGTTTTATTCACACCTTTTTCCTAGTTTTTACACTCAAAATTAAAAAAAAATTTAAAATATGTAATTGTTTTTTTCTCACCATAAAAATTTGTCAACTTTGACTCGCTCTACAAGCCAAACCATTCATACAAATGAAATAATTTTTTCGATTACTAGAGCTCCAAACATTTGTTAATTCAAAAAATGTAAAAGTTTTGCGTTATAAAACCACCCGAAAAATTAATTTCGCAAGCACTTTTGCCTAAACGGGCCACTGTGCGCCGATAAACATGAAACCAAGAGCTGTGACAAAAATTTTCTAAAGTGCAATAATTGTGATATAGCAAATAAGGACTAAGGTTTTAATTTTGATGTTAACCATGATTGTTGGTGTTATTCCTGTGAAGTTTTAAGAAAGAAAATTGAAACGCAAAGAGCTAGAACGGCCTATTAGCAATCAAAGTTATTCATTTGCTATCTTAATATCTGTGGATTAATAAATAACATCGATCAGTTAAAATATACAATTGTAGATAAAGGTTTCGATATAATTGTCCTTTCGGACACACATGTAGCGGAGAACATTTGTGATAGTGAAATACGCGTAGATAACTATAATTTAATAAGATGTGATACAAATTCTAGTCGAACTGGTGGTTTTGTGCTGCATATAAAGAAATATATTCAAGTAATTAATGTTAGTAAGGCAGTCGTGGAAAATAATATCTGGTGGTTGAAAAGCAACTTAGCATTCGGAAACTATAAATGTTTATTGGTGGCACTGGCTATGTATAAATCTCCACGCGTATCTGATAGACTATTCTGTGATAACTTTTCAAAAGTGATAGAAGAAATAAATGAGGAAAATGGAGACATTATAGTAGTAGGTGATTTCAATATAGACTGGTTTGATACAACAAATACATATAGGAAAGACATTTTTAAGAAAATATCTGATAATTCTTTCTATCAAATGGTAAGTGAACCCACTAGAATCACAAAAAACTCCAAAACCTTAATAGACTACGTAGTCACTTACAACAAAAGTTTAGAAGCTAAAACAGTTAAAGAATTAAAAATAAGCGATCACGAGACAATGACAATTAAAATAGCATCTTAAATCAAAAAACAAGAATGTAACATCCAAAAAATAAAGACATTTAAATACAATAAAAATAGCTTTAGTCAAGATATTAGGAAAAGCCAAATAGTTTCTATCGCAAATATTGTTGATAATAATGTTGCGTCGCAGGTTTTTGTTGATGAATTATGTGGCATAGTAGGAAAATATACGAGAGAATTCAATTCTTCTCCTAATAATAAAAACACCTGGTTTAATAATTATTTAAATTAAAGGCAGACAAAATAAATTAACGAAATAAAGCATTTCTCTCAAATTTGGAGGGGGGCTGGAAAAACTATACAATGACGAGGAATTTTTAGAAAAAAGAAATTGTTAATTGCAATCGAAAATATATACAGGAAAAGGTCGACAATGCATCAAATCAAAAAGAAATGTGGCGTAATTTAAAAAAAAACATGTGTTAAAAAAGGAAGAAACGAAGATAGTTCGTGTTGAATTCAATAAAGAAAAAATTACTGATAATAAAGTGATTGCAAACAAATTTAATGACTTTTTCGTAGACAGTGTGACTGAAATCAACAACGCGATTCTGACAGTAGCATATGTAAATTTAATAACTGATTTAGACTATACGTTTAGATTTCATAATGTATCTTTGAGTGATGTTCGTTCTGTGCTTTTACAGATAAGAAATAAGAAAGATTTTACCTTTTTGTGTCCGAAAATATATCTTGAAAATTTTGACCAGCACTGTGTTCAATAATCAATAAATCGTTTCAAGATGGTGCTTTCCCGGACTCTTGGAAAGAATCTACTGTGAGTCCTATAGAAAAAGTTTCTAATACGAAAAAATGTGATGAATTTAGACCCGTTAATAAATAGTTTGCATTTGTATGAAAAGATCCTTGAAAAAGTCGCTTTCAAACAAGTTGAAGACTGCTTCGAAAATAAACAATTTACTAATTGAATCTCAATCCGGTTTTAGAAAAGCCCACTCATGTGAAAGTGCTCTTAATTTTATTATAACAAACTGGAAAGAAAGTATTGCAGAACGAAAATATGTGTACAGTGTTTTTCTTGATATGAAGCGTGCTTTTGAAACCATTGATCGCTCGATTCTTCTAAAGAAATTGGACAAATACGGTATGCAAAATAGTGAATTTTCTTGGTTTAAGACGTATCTTGAAAAAAGAAGCCAAAAAGTCAAAGTAAATGGTATTTTTTCAAACTCAAAATATGTTAACTTGGGAGTTCCACAAGGTTCTGTTCTGGGAACTTTAATGTTTATCATTTACATCAATGATATTGTACGTGTTTTGAAGTGTTGCCAAATCTCCCTGTTTGCTGATGATGGCCTACTTTACTTTGCTGGAGACATTATAGAGGAATGTCACAGAAAAGTTCAAGAAGACCTTGACAATATATTAAACTTTTCAAATTGAACTTTTGTGGGTAATATTCACTCAAAACTCGCATTAAACACGAGGGATAAAAAAAAAACATAACAATCCCATGTAAAATTGTTTAAACTTGACTATAAACATACGGAATGTCAATAATTTTACATTTTCCAGCATATATTTCCTTTTTTTTCTTGTTGTATTTCAAATTTCATTGTTCGAAATTAAAAAAAAAAATTAAGTTACCCTAGCTTTTTCCGTTTAACACAATTATTTTTGTTTGTTTGCGTAAAAACTTCAAATGTCAGTTTGCTTGGTTAAAATGAGTGAATGTACTGAAAATTTTGTTTACAACTGGGTTGAACTACTTGAACAGCTCCCTGAGGGGCAGTTAAAATTGAATCGGATTAAACGCGACGGATTTTAGTTAATAAGGTTTTTTAACGTGTTTATCGAGTGAATATTATGCGCTTGGGTTGAACTTTTGAGACTTAACTCTCCTAGAACCAAGGTATTAATTTAAAACCGGATTAAATGAGTGAATAAATATGGCTGTTATAATTGAAAATGAAATAATTGAAAGAGTTAATGTAATGAAATATCTGGGTATTATAATAGACAAGTTCAATTTTGAAAGTAACGTTGATTATATATGTAAAAAAGTTTCTAAAAAACTAGGTTTTCTAAAAAGAATAAGGAGAGAGTGTAACGGGCTGTATTGGCTAGAGGTCAGTGCTGGCACGCTAGTTCCCTGATTTTAGCTCGTCGTATGGGGTGTTTCTTTGGCCTATAGCTCGTTACAAAAAGATAATCATGCCAGTCTTGGCATCTATAGATGTTAGTAGATGCACGAGACGTTCTCTTACCCTCCCTTCCTTGGTCGTCGTACTCGTCTAGACGACCCCTTAACTAGATGTCTCACACCCTCATTCTCATCCCCCTCTCATTTTCCTCCTCATCCTTTTTATTGTCCTTTAGTAACAACTCATGATTTGTCTTTACATAAAATTATAGAATTCAATCCTTTATTCATCGCAATGAAAACCTTCAAAATTTCATTAACATCTTTCTTTATACATATATGTATTTTGCTTTTCTTTTTAATAGCTTCACAAAATTGATTTTTAATTTTGAGATCGAGTATCCAAAATTCCTCTAAACCTCTATTAAAACGCGTTCGATTTATTAACAAATTTTGGGAACTTTCACTTCCTCTTTTACTTGTTTTTAACTTAATTTATTTACCTCAGTTTTCCCCACAAAACCCTTACCCAAAATTTTAGTTTTGTCCAAATAAAAATCACGAGTAGGATGAGATCATTTAATAAAAAAAAAAACTTACCAAAGATTCCGGCGATGAAGTGGCCACAGCATCCCAGCAACTTTGTCCAGCCTTTCCTGTAGTTCCTTTTTTCTTTATTTTATCCACTTTAACACTCGCTGTATTTTTACCTTCTTTATTTGAACAAAAAAAAATCGAAAATTAACTACGTTTCAAATTACGGTTCGCGTTTCAATATGCCGTTTAAACAAATCTAGGATACCGATTTACAATGATAATTTAAATTTCTTTCTTTCCTTTTTTTTAACGTTTCTTCCGACAACGGATTTTAATTATATATAAGTCTTGGAAACTGTCTCCTCGTTGCAACCAAATAATCTGTGAATTTCAAAACCTTCCTCTATGGATCTGCTCTACAAGCTTCAGCCTGGGTGTACTGATTTTAATTAGGCTTCCTAGAACCTTCCCAGAATGGCTTTATATTACGGATTCGGGGTGTGCTTCACTCGCAAACATAAATCTTCAACTTTGGTTCTTTTTTTTTTCTTTTTTTTTCGTGAAACACTCCCCTCGTAAGAAATTATGAATTTCTTATTACCAACACCCTGAATAAGAAAAAAAATATACCACTTTTAGCAAAGTCAAAAAAAAATCTTCAATCGAGAGATTTTAGAAATAAAAAAATAAAATAACCTTATTAGGTGGGTATTTCCACTTAACAATTTGCCTTGCTAATTGTTGCGATTGTCGCAAAAAAACTAGAAATATCTTTCTACTCTAGTATGCTGCCTTTGCTGACTTTTTCCGGTAGTATATTGTCTCCTACTTCTAACTAGGTAAGTACACGTACAGTGCTAAAGAAGGTTTGACTATGCAAATGACTGTACTCAGGAAAACAACCGAAAGTAAGATTTGTATTACCAACGGATATTCTGCAAGTACATAGTCAAATCCGTTGAGAGGTTATTACCCTTTGAAGCTACGTCCCTCCCACTTGAGTTTAAAAGATTCTTATACTTCCCCTACTCGACTTTCTCTTAAGATCCTAATCCGAAAATCTGTAAAGATGACTCTTTTAAATTCTGGTCGGCACGAACAGCATCCACATTCTCCTTTCCTAAATACTTAGATCATTGTGATCTAGTCACAATCCTTTCATTCCTTTGCCGTGTCAACCAATAAACGTCAAATTTTTATCTAGTTTATCCTACCTCAATGTGTTATTATTTGTTCTCGGATTGTTAAATGAAAATTAAAACTTAAATTAAAATAACTATCTACCTCGTTCACACCTAGCTAAATCGGTAACAGGGCTATGCTTCCTTTTGAATGATACGTTTTCAAAACGAATGCATACGAACCCACCTTAGTTTGGTTTTCCTGAAGTTCGGAAATAAAACGATAAAACCAACGATAACCTAGCTAAATCTTAAGTGCTTCGGAATATTAGTTCATACCAATTTTTTATCAGTGAAGCTTTAAAAAAAAGTAAAAAAAATAAAATCTAAATCCGAAATAAAATTATAATTACATATAGAAAAAATAAAACATGGCTGACACAAGAAAGAGAAAAATATATTTCTCAACGGCCTTGCAGTTTTGAACAAAAAAAAAGTGTCAATGATTTGGTGTTAACAAAAAAAAGCTTATAAAATTAGTGAAACAGAAAATTATTCCGTCTGCAATACCCTGTCTTAGAAACAAAACTATCGCACTCGGTCTGCAAAAAAAAACGATAAAGTAAACAATTTGTGAGGTTAGATACCCGAAGATGTACTCTCCTGCACTTAGAGTGTGTCGGATTGACTCTACTAAACAACGTGGGAGCCGTACCTAACGCCCTAGAGTCTCTTGCCGGGCAGCTCTATTCAGATAAGTTGTTTATGCTTTTCTTTCTTTGATTGAACCGACACTGTGAAAATTTTTTTCCCTTTTTATTTTTCAGGTTACTGCCGAATATCTTTTGAATGGAATACTCCAATTGCCTTACCATCGCGAGTTTCGAGTTCGTACATGCAACTCCCCACTACCTTACGGATACGAGACTTTAGGAACTTTGGTAGTAACTTGGCATTAATGCCCTTAGAGAAACTACTCTGAGCAAAATTACGATGGAATACCTCTTGGCCTACCTTGTATTGGACTGGCTTTGAACGCACATTGTTAGTGTTTTTAGATCTAACATTTGCCCTTTTCAAATTTTCTGAAAGTTTTTGTCGCGAAAAATAACTTTAGCCGCTTTCGGTGTTGCTATTATTTCCGGATCCCCCAGTGCTTTTAAATTCCTAATTATCTTATATGAAGATCCGTGTACAACCATATTTTGCCCAAATAGCGCAAAGTAAGGTTGGCATCCTATAGAGTCATGCGTATCCGATCGCAACGAACAGGCGATACTTGAAAGATGACTATCCCAATCATTTTGTTCTTTTGAAACCACAACTCGTAGCTTACATAGGACATTTCGGTTTACTCGTTCTGAATTGTTGGCCTGCGGTAAATATAAGGCGGGTTTTTGATGCTGAACTCCGTATTTATTTAGGAAAGTTTGAAACTCCTTTGACACAAACTGGCTACCATTGTCCGAATGGACTACTTCCGGCGTTCCGAATGTATGAAAAATTTCGCTTTCTAAGTATTGAATAATTTTCAATGAAGTTGCTTTTGAAAGAGCTTTCAAGAACGTAAACTTACTGAAGTGATCTAACACTATGAAAATATAAACGTTTCCTCGCTTAGTTCTAGGATACGGTCCTAGTAGGTCTATAAATAGCCGTTGCATTGGTCTTTCGGATACTATCTGGTTTGTGATCGGGGCACGCAGTGTAATATTTGGGGCTTTAACTGTTTTACAAGTTTCGCACTCACTTACATAGTGTTTTATGTCTACCACCATTTTTGGCCAGTAGTATTTTTCGCGAATTCTCTCGTAAGTTTTTGCAAAACCACTATGACAGGCTATTTACTGTCATGGGCCATCTCGACAACTTGGCGAGTCAGTGTTTCTGGCAACCAAAGTCGCCAAAGTGAGTCTTCCTCCCCTACTTGTCCCCTCCTGAATCGTACCCTCTTATAAACGTATTTTCCAGACACGACTAAGTCAGGAAGAGCAGCTTGTTCTAAGATGATGTTCCCTCTCAGCTTGGCATATTGTTCCGAATCAAAATCATCTGCCGTCAAGTCTACCTCTTCACCTATGGATGTAACCGAAATTTCTTCGCAAATACTTTCCCCAGCAGTTACTATTGTTGAAATGCCATCCATGTCTACTCGAGACAGTGTATCGGGCACCACGTAAGAGATCCTTTTCGGTGTTCGATGTAAAAATCGAAACCTTGTAGTTCCAAGCTCCATCTCGCTAACCTCCCACTCAAGTCCTTCAGATCGGTTATCACTCGGAAAGGTAATCCCTCCACGTACGCTCGAAACTTCCTTATGCTCATGACCGCAGCGAGACATTCCAACTCGGTAACTGTGTAGTTCTTTTGAGCTTTGTTGAGTTTCTTTGACATATAAGCGATAGGCCTTTCGTTTTGGTTCTCATCAAGCTGAAAGAGAACCCCACCTACTCCTTCTGATGACGCATCACATTGTATCGTAAAAGTTTTTTTAAAGTCCGGTTGGGACAAAACTGGAGCAGAAGAAAGAGCATTTTTCAACTTGTTAAAACTTTCTAGAGCTTCTGGTGTAAGTTCAAACTTTTTCTTCTTCTTTAAGCAGTCCGTGAGTGGTGCTGCTAGGTCTGAATAATTTTTAATGAAACGCCGGTACCAACCGGTGAGACCTAAGAATCGGCGAACTTGCCTTTGGGAGCTAGGAGTGGGAAAATTTACCATCGCCTCGATCTTATCAGGATTAGTCTTCAAAGTTCCTTGGCCGACTATATAGCCGAGATACTTTATCTCTCGCATACAGAACTTACTCTTATGGAGGTTTATGGTTAGGTTCGACCGGCGCAGGCAAGATGCAACTTCGTTCAAGATGCGAAGATGGCTTTCGAAGTCTTCGGTACAGATCAACAGGTCGTACAGATACACGAAGACGTTATCTCGCAGACGCGATGGCAGTACTTGGTCTAGCGTACGACACATCGTTTGCGCAGCATTACTTAGCCCAAATGGCATTACCTTAAATTGTTAGAGTGGTCTAACGGGCACTGCAAACGCGGTCTTTTGTCGAGACTTTTCTTCCAACGGTATCTGCCAATACGCGTCCTTGACATCTATCCCTGAAATAAAATGCGTATCTTTGATACGACTTAAGAGCCCATCTATATGCGGCATAGGATAAGCATCTTTGACCGTCACTGCGTTAACTTTTCTAAAATCTAAGCATAAGCGAACCTTTCCGGGCTTCCTAACCAAAACCAATGGGCAACACCACGGAGAATTACTCTCCTCGATAACACCAAGTCCTATCATGCGGTCTAACTCCTTATAAACTAACTCCTGACTGACCGGAGACAATGGGTAGTGACGTGATTTAATTGGCACTGCGCTACCAGTATCGACCACGTGTACACTAACGTGCGTCTTTCCCAAACCTAGCTCCACAAAGTTGGGAAACAACTTCTTTACCGCTTCCAACCTGACCTTCTGCTCTGGAGAAAGATTCACTATCTCCGCCTCGTCTTTGAAACTCTCCTGTCCATCATGCTCAGAGACATCGACTTGGATTTCGTTGACTTGTGGTAAGAGATTAAATTCTCTCCAAAAGTTCATCCCCAGATATAACTTCTGAGTAAGGTTTGGGATTAGGTAAAAAGAAAGTAGTTTTGTCATGCCGTTATACGTAGTGGGAATATCACAATATCCCACAATATCATGTGACTTACCGTCAGCTGTACGGATGATGTTTTTATAGGGCTTTACTTCCACTTCAATTCTCTTAACCAGCTCCCAACACTCACTACCTAGTACGGAGATAGAAGCACCACTATCTAAAAGCCCAAAATTGGTTTCACACTTGAGCTGCACGCTAGCGTACATCCTACCGTCAGTGTTGGAAGAAATTATGGATTCCACAATGAGTTTTCGAAGTTTTTTTCGGTTTTTAAATCGATGCCTGCACTTTTTTACCTTATTACTAGTATTTCGGTTAGATCCTATTATTCTAGAGCGAACTTTTTCAAAATTTAACTTGCGATCATGTAGTGTCTGAAGAAGTAACTACCGGGTGACTTGGCAGTGTTTGAGTTTCTTCACGTTTCAATATTTTGGTGGGAATGCACTCTCTGTTTCCACTCTCCCTCTCACCCACTACTATTGGTTCTGTTCCCAGATGTTGTTGGGAACAAGACACACCAAAGGTACGTCCTTCGGTGCATTTACTTTCATCTGTTATTTGGAAGGGCCTTGGTTGTTTTTCGAGGGACGATTTTCCCAGCCCTTCTTTTCGTCCCGTCGGAAGTTTTCCGCATGCTTTGTACACTCTGGTGTGCTCACTCCTTTAGCGCCGCATAGAAAGCAGAACAAGCTTCGTGTATGAGAAGGACAATGGTAAAAGGAGTGCCCTTTTTCATCACAGTTCCAGCAAATGAACTTTGAAACTGACCCTACTCTATTTGGCTTGGCAAAAGCCGCGATTTCTTCGCTGTCTATGTCGTGTTTTTGTTGTTGTTCTTCTTCTTCTTCAATGGTGATCTCATGTACTACTTTTGGTGTAGGAAATCGTTTTGCCAAAAATCGCTCCGCCTCCCTAGCTTTACTTCTCAACTGCTCCAGCGTTTTTACGTCAGCTGAGAGTAGAATTTCTCCTAACTTATTTTGAGCGTTATTTCGGAGAACGTCCAACAATTTCCTATTATCGAATGGATCTTTCAGTCGATCGTTAATAACTACAATAGAGTTATAAAACTCATCAAACGTCTCTTTATACCCCTGCTTACGAGTAAGTAACCGCATGTACACGTCCACATCACTCTCCGGGCGTCCGAACTCTTTTCGCATCTCCGATTTCACGTCTACGAATTTAGCTTCAGGTTTCTTACGCAAAAACCTCCAAAACCACTCATTAGCTTTGCCACTTAGCAATGAATGAAAGTTGGCTGTTATCTGCTCATCCGTGAATCCTGAAGAAATCTGCAGACGATCAACTTTGAATAAGAAATCGCCAATATTTCCTGTGCCATCGTATTTGATATTCCATCTATCTAAACGACACCTATCAGGAGCATTACAGTTTATAAATGACATAGTACCAATTTCTCTCGGACCCGGAGAAGTGAGGAACTGTCTAAAATGATCTCCTGCCGACATCCGCGGATTACCTCTCGCAAACTCAGAGGCACCCTGGTCACTGCCAGGTTTGCTGAGATTATCTAATCTGTTATTAACTCCATCCATAAATTGTTTCATTTGTTGAAAGATACGCATTTGATTTTCTATTAGACTTCTTTCCACCCGATCAGCTAAATCATCTCGATCTAAACCTCCCGAGGCGGTGTTTGTCCGGGAAGGACCCGCTCCATCTTCAGCCACCTTGCCTGGAGGTTCTATTTCCCCCGTCTCTAACGGTTGAATTTCTTGAGGAATCTCGGCTGGAAGACTGTTTTGCGACATGTCTGCACTATACTCTGAAACCACTGAACTCAATTCCCTAGAAAAATCCGCTGATTGGTCTAAACTAAATCGATCAATTGTGTTATTAAATCGCCGCACAGTGGCCCGTTTAGGCAAAAGTGCTTGCGAAATTAATTTTTCGGGTGGTTTTATAACGCAAAACTTTTACATTTTTTGAATTAACAAATGTTTGGAGGTCTAGTAATCGAAAAAATTATTTCATTTGTATGAATGGTTTGGCTTGTAGAGCGAGTCAAAGTTGACAAATTTTTATGGTGAGAAAAAAAACAATTATTTTAAATTTTTTTTTTAATTTTGAGTGTAAAAACTAGGAAAAAGGTGTAAATAAAACTTTTTTTTGTTATTCTTACTTGATAGATGTGTTAATTTCTATAATCAGAAATGAAAAAAAAAAATATAAATTTTTTTAACTGCTAAATTTAATGTTTTTTGAAACACCCATTTTTGCACGCTCTTTCGACTTAACATTGAGTAGAAAAAAAAGGTTCAAACATAATCAAGCCAAGCTCGACGGATAGTAAATCCTTATATATCTCTTCATATAAAACCAAAAACTCAGCTGCATAAAGTTGCATAGAGCTGAGCTAGAGCGATTTGATTTGATGAAGTCAGTAATTTTTTCTGAGTTTTTTTTTGTCAGGTGCAGACAAAAAAATCATGAAAAATATTTTTTCCTTGTTTTGCAGGTATGAGTGTTGGTTTGAAATAAAATTGTTTTGTAATTTAGAAGGAAAAAACTACCTGAGTTTTTTAAAACTTTTTTATAGCTTATTTCTTGTGACCCCCCCTTATAAAACTTTTAAGTATGAATGTTTTTGATTTCTATTTATTTCGGGTATGATTAATTATATTGTCAGGTAGTTTGGTGGATAAGAGTTTTTAACTGGATCAGAATTTCTTTTAATATTTAAATCTTATAGGTAAACAGATTACCTTATCAGGATGTCATAAAATTGAATATTTTAAGTGCAGGTATTTAGTTTTATGGTGTAAAAAGATGAAACATTGCGATGAAATTATCATTGAAAACATGAAAGAGCGATCGAGCAGTTGTATAAGGAAAAATTATTTAAAATGGATATACCATACAATATTTTGTTTGAACTTTTTGTCAAAGTTGAGAGTCTTGAAGAGTTCTTTTTTGCCGTAATAAGTGAATACCAACTATCCGGTGAAAATTTACCGGAAAATGAAACAAAATTAAAAAGTTTTTGTTACAACATTAATAAAAAATGGGTCGCATCCCATAGATCGAGGTTAAATTTCATAAACAAAAATGAGGAATGGCTTTCTTCATCTCTCCATATCAAAACCGGACAAACAGAAGTAATGTGTGATCTTCCAACTACATCAAGACCATCAAGAGGAAGGCCAAGGAAGTCACTCAATGAGTGCGCAACATTCACCAAAAAAAAAAGCTAATCAATGTAACAGAGGAGATAAGTACTGAAAATCTCTCTGATGCATTAGTGATAAGATATCATAAAGATCATGAAAAGGGGAAGAGTGATGTGATCAAGGCAATTGCTACTGCAAGTCCACTTCGAGTCAAAAGAGTCAAGGAAAGCATTCCTACTCCACAAAAGGATCCCATAAAATATACTAATGAGAATGCATTAGCTTTGTTTATGGATTTGGGTCTATCAAAAGAAAAGTATAAAATCCTGAGAACTTCGTTGAGAAAACACAATATAGATGTTCTGCCATCCTACAACACAATTACGGTTACCAAAAAAGAAGCAGTTCCAGAAAACAGCGAAATCACGGAAATATCAGCTAAAGTCAAACTTCAAGACATGATGGACCATACTGCAAGGCGGCTTTTAGAAAGCAAAACGGAGGAACAAATAAATGCACTCCCAAGATGTCTGACCTTACAGAGTAAATAGGGCTGCGATGGATCATCTGGCCAAGGTGCATACAAGCAAAAAATTAATACAACAGATGCAAACATGTTCATGGCATCAGTTGTTCCACTCAGGCTTAATAGTGCAAATTGTGAACATTGGAGGAACCCTCGCCCATCATCAACTCATTTCTGCCGACCCATAATGTTCCAATATGCTAAGGAAACTAGTGACCTCATAAATACAACAGTCAACGATATAAAAAGGCAAATAGCAGATATTCTAATAACAATATATTTATAAATTTAATGAGGATATAACTATATTTGTGAATCACGAGTTCTTTTTAACTATGATTGACGGAAAAGTTTTAAACGAATTAACTGAAACAAAGTCTACGCGGTCATGTCCGATATGTAAAAGGACCCAAAAAAGCTTCAATAACCAGGATGAATTAAATAACGACGAACATAACTACGAATATGGAATCTCTCCATTGCATGCTAGAATCAGGTGCATGGAATTTATTTTGAAACTGGCTTATACACTTCGACAAGAGGGAGAGGAATTTGATGAATCTATTGGGATCAAAGAGGCAGAAAAGAGAAGAAAACAAGAGATTCAAAGGCGTTTCAACAATGAGCTTGCACTTGATGTAGATAAACCAAAGCAAGGATTTGGAAATAGCAATGATGGAAACACTTCAAGGAGATTTTTTGAACAATCTGAGGCAACCGCTCGAATAACTGGAGTCAATGAAGAGGTTATAACCAGGATCAAAATAATACTTAATGTTTTGAATTGCAGGGAAGAAGTAAATACAGTTAAATTTGGAGAGTACACCAAAAAACCGCAGAGTCATTGAAACAAAAGTACCCTGAAAAACAACTCACACCTACTCTTCATAAAATTTTGGTTCATAGTCAAAATACCATCGAATACCAATCTCTACCACTTGGAGCATTGTCAGAAGAAGCCCAGGAGTCCAAAAATTAAGACTACATGAAGTACAGATATCAAAATACGTGCAAAGTTTCAAGAATTCGGCAGAATGAAGACCTATTTAACATGCTAGCAATCTCATCCGATTAACTTATTTCTTCCTTAAGGCATATACGAAACCAAAAAGATCTGAAAGCACAATACTCACCGGATATGATAAGTTTATTACGCATTACCCTGGACTTAGATGATAGTTTCCAAGAAATTTAATTTTTGTATGTACATTTTTGTTCCTTTTATCTTGTTTCTCTACTTTTTGAATTGTAATCTATCAATAAATACTTTATAAATGTACTCTCTTATAAAAAAAATTAAAAAATAATTATTAAACAAAAAAAAAAAAACTGATTTTTACCCCACTGTTTCACTCAAATTGGTTTGTTTTCTTTTTTCCCCACTGTTTCACTTAAGTTACACTCAAATTACTTCATAAATTGACTTTCGACTTTTTTAGAATCAAATACCAATTATGTTAACCACCTTAACTAAAACTTCTTATTTCAGCAGCAGATTCTGAAACACCCTGTACATATTTTTTCTTAAAATTCCGAAATTTTATAGCCTTGAAAAATTCCTTCAAGATAAAAAAAAAATTTGGCGATATCATTATTCGTTTAAGAGATATGATTTTTGCAACCAAAAAAGTCAATACGGGCCACTGTGCGCCGTACGAAACTCTCAAACCTTGCTTCAGATACTGCCCGAATATTCCCCCAACTGCCAAGTAAATTACTTTTTGGGTTATTATCGCTCATGCTCTTGAGCCCAATTCAAATCCTCCGAAAACCCTCTCTTCAGAAATCTCAAGACAAAATTCGGTTTAGATTAGGTTCTACTCCTTGAAATTCAGTACGAATCACGCAACTTGAAAGGTGATCCCTTAGAAAAGTACCTATCCTCAGAAAAATGCAAAAAAAAAGATCCATACACTATAAACCGAAAACCAGATCCAAAGAAAGTTTCAAAACCCAAAACCCTTTTTGGCATCGATTCGACTCTTCACAAATTAAAATAAAATTATAAATAAAAATTGAAAATTAAAAATTAAAAGAGCAAATATGTATATGTAAGTATATATGTTTACATGAAAAAATTATCAAGAAAAAAAAACTTTCAATATTTCAGAAAATGTGTTCATAAATTGTTAAAAGGATGAGGAGTCAAATCTAAGAAGGAAAACGTCCGAGGGTTAAGAAGACGCCGTAGTCCTGTGAGCCGAGTAAAAAAAATAAAATATACTACTGTAAATGCTAACTGAGACTAATTGTAATTATAAAAAAAATATTCTTTTCCGTTTTCAGGACAATGACAGAGAACTTTTCGTCCTCTGGGAAGACTCTGAAAACATTGAAGAATCTTCAAAAAAAAACAATGAACTGGAATGACCTCCGAAGACGCCTCTCGCATCCCCGGGTCTTCTCCCGAACCTATCCGGCTATATGAGTACCGTTAAACAGATACCCACAGACTCGGATTGCTTATTCCATCTTGTATCTGTTATATTACTTTTGGTTTCGTCTTTCATGTTGCAACGCGGTACCAAGTGCTTCCCACTCAGTGATAGGGACTCACAAGAGGTGACCAAATTTAAAAAAAATTAAAAACTTTACGAATGTGATTGAAAATTTTGCAAAAAAAATAAAAAAAACAATTGAAAATGAAAATCAAAACTAAGTAAAAAAAATTGCAGTGGCTCAAAAAAAAACTAAGCCTCACTATCTTACAATAGTAGGCAACACGTTGGGCGCCATTTTGTAAAGGGCTGTATTGGCTAGAGGTCAGTGCTGGCACGCTAGTTCCCTGATTTTAGCTCGTCGGATGGGGTGGTTCTTTGATCTTATAGCTCGTTACAAAAAGATAATCATGCCAGTCTTGGCATCTATAGATGTTAGTAGATGCACGAGACGTTCTCTTACCCTCCCTTCCTTGGTCGTCGTACTCGTCTAGACGACCCCTTTACTAGGCGTCTCACACCCTCATTCTCATTTTCCTCCTCATCCTTTTTATTGTCCTTTAGTAACAACTCATGATTTGTCTTTACATAAAATTATAGAATTCACTCCTTTATTCATCGCAATGAAAACCTTCAAAATTTCATTAACATCTTTCTTTATACATATATGTATTTTGCTTTTCTTTTTAATAGCTTTCACAAAATTGATTTTTAATTTTGAGATCGAGTATCCAAAATTCCTCTAAACCTCTATTAAAACGCGTTCGATTTATTAACAAATTTTGGGAACTTTCACTTCCTCTTTTACTTGTTTTTAACTTAATTTATTTACCTCAGTTTTCCCCACAAAACCCTTACCCAAAATTTTAGTTTTGTCCAAATAAAAATCACGAGTAGGATAAGATCATTTAATAAAAAAAACTTACCAAAGATTCCGGCGATGAAGTGGCCACAGCATCCCAGCAACTTTGTCCAGCCTTTCCTTTAGTTCCTTTTTTCTTTATTTTATCCACTTTAACACTCGCGGTATTTTTACCTTCTTTATTTAACAAAAAAAATCGAAAATTTACTACGTTTCAAATTACGATTCGCGTTTCAATATGCCGTTTAAACAAATCTAGGATACCGATTTACAATGATAATTTAAATTTCTTTCTTTCCTTTTTTTTAACGGATTTTAATTATATATAAGTCTTGGAAACTGTCTCCTCGTTGCAACCAAATAATCTGTGAATTTCAAAACCTTCCTCTATGGATCTGCTCTACAAGCTTCAGCCTGGGTGTACTGATTTTAATTAGGCTTCCTAGAACCTTCCCAGAATGGCTTTATATTACGGATTCGGGGTGTGCTTCACTCGCAAACATAAATCTTCAACTTTGGTTCTTTTTTTTTCTTTTTTTTTCGTGAAACACTCCCCTCGTAAGAAATTATGAATTTCTTATTACCAACACCCTGAATAAGAAAAGAAATATACCACTGTTAGCAAAGTCAAAAAAAAATCTTCAATCGAGAGATTTTAGATATAAAAAAATAAAATTACCTTATTAGGTGGGTATTTCCACTTAACAATTTGCCTTGCTAATTGTTGCGATTGTCGCAAAAAAACTAGAAATATCTTTCTACTCTAGTATGCTGCCTTTGCTGACTTTTTCCGGTAGTATATTGTCTCCTACTTCTAACTAGGTAAGTACACGTACAGTGCTAAAGAAGGTTTGACTATGCAAATGACTGTACTCAGGAAAACAACCGAAAGTAAGATTTGTATTACCAACGGATATTCTGCAAGTACATAGTCAAATCCGTTGAGAGGTTATTACCCTTTGAAGCTACGTCCCTCCCACTTGAGTGTAAAAGATTCTTATACTTCCCCTACTAGACTTTCTCTTAAGATCCTAATCCGAAAATCTGTAAAGATGACTCTTTTAAATTCTGGTCGGCATGAACAGCACCCACATTCTCCTTTCCTAAATACTTAGATCATTGTGATCTTGTCACAATCCTTTCATTCCTTTGCCGTGTCAACCAATAAACGTCAAATTTTTATCTAGTTTATCCTGCCTCAATGTGTTATTATTTGTTCTCGGATTGTTAAATGAAAATTAAAACTTAAATTAAAATAACTATCTACCTCGTTCACACCTAGCTAAATCGGTAACAAGAGATATCGATGCTTACGGCAACAAATATATATAATGTGATAGTGAAACCTCACTTTGAATAATGTTCAACTGTTTTGTTTTTGTGTAGTGAAGGTTCAATTGCTAGACTTCAGCTATCACAAAATAAAGCAATGCGGACCATTTTAAAATGTAATAGATATTCATCAATAAATTGTATGTTAAATGCTCTAAAATGGTTGTCTGTCAAACAAAGAACTGTTATGAACATGTTAATATTTGTATATAAAATTAAAAATAGTTTATTACCCAATTATTTAGCGAAACACATTAAATAAATAATATAAATATACATAAATATACATATACATAAATATACATAAATATACATATACATAAATAAAATAAATATATATTTGAGCTAAAGCTCAAAATACACTTATTTATAAAGGCTTTAAAATCTTCAACCAAATACCTAGCCAAGTTAAATGTGAAACAAACTTTAATTTATATAAAAAAAGTATAGTTGAATTTGTAAGAACCAAATATTGAATAAGTATATATTTAAACTATAAAACATTGGTAATTGTAAATTAAAGCCATATAATGTGTAATATTATTAAAAAATCAATAAAAGCCGATTTTATTATTATGTATTATTTTATTGTACTATTCATACTAGAATGTCAGTTTATTAGACTTGACCATTCTTTATTCAGCCAATTTCATTGAATTTTTGAACAACAATTTAAAGGTGCTACCACCAGCTGTTTACGAATTAATTTATAATTCGTTTAATTTTGCAACGAGCATTTGAAACTATAGACAGAGCAATCCTAATCCTAGTTAAGAAATTGCATAAATATGGAATAAGAGAAAAGAAAATGCAAAAGAACTCAAAGAGTCAAGATAAATGAAAAGTTTTCCAGCCCACTGGACATTCATATTGGTGTGCCCCAAGGGTCAGTACTCGGAGTTTTACTGTTCCTGCTGTATATAAATGATTGTGGGGTAGCACTGTCAGCCTGCAAGATCTGTCTTTTTGCAGATGATACTCCCATTTACCTTAGTGGCAAGGACGTTCCTACTCTGGAAACACTTCAAAGAGATATGGATTCAATATATGGCTATGGCAAAAACAAATTAAAACTTAATACAAAATGTATGTGTCAATGGTAATGATTCCAATTAATGGCAATTTGATTGAATGTGTTGTGTTAAGCAAATAAAATATCTTGGTGTTTACATTGACAATAACATAAAGTTTGACTTCCATCTTAATAAATTGTGTGTGAAAATATCGAAAAAGTTAGGTTTCCTTAGAAGAATTCGAAATTGTATTTCTTTGTCTTGGGCACTTACAATTTATAACACAACAGTTTCCCTCCCTCATTTCAATTATTGTTATTCTATAATTTATATGTGCTCAGTTGAAAAACAATCTAAGCTGCAAATCCTACAAAACAGAGCTATGCAGATTATATTAAAATGTAACAGGTACACTCAGATAGCTGACATGTTACGTTCTCTGGGTTGGTTAAGTGTAATACAACGTTTAAAATATAATGCATTAATTATTATTGTTAGAACAAAATATAATTTATATCCTGTTTACCTACAGAATAACGTAGAGTATATAACAAATGAGAGATATGCACTAAGGAATGTTGGAGACTTTAGGTTACCGCTTTATAGGAGAGCACAAACACGAAACCATCTTCTTTTTAAAGACCTTCAATTGTTCAACCGTCTTCCAATGAATGTCAAAAACTTATCGAATTTAAATTTATTTAAAATGAAACTCAGCTTTTTATTAAAAAACAATATTTTGTAAAAATTGTTAAAATTAGCATTAAGAGTTTTAAAACTAATAAAAACAATAAAAAAAAATTACGTCTAAAACTGGGAAGATGCAGAACGGCAATGCAATCTTACCGACATGTACAGGAGTGATCAGTGATGCTCTGTTCTGAATCAGCTTTATCTATGCTTTTGATTTATGTAAGCAGTTGTAACTTGCAGTTGGAATTAGAAAAAAAATTATAAATTGTCATGTTCCAACGAGTAAAATGTATTAAAAGAAAGGTGGCGTCAGTACGAAGTCTGCTTGCAAGAAAATATCTTAAATTGCCACCACTAAAAATTTAAATTCGTTCCCTACACATATAAGGTCATTACAACACCTACATACGTTATGTACCATTCAAAAAAGGAAATTCAAAATCCACATTATAATGGACAAAGGAAGTCTCAACATTGGTTGGGATAGATGTTTCGATTCTGTACCAGTCAAACGGTGTTTTAATTGCTGGGGCTTCCATCACGAAGCAAAGGCCTGTAAGAAAAATATTGTATGTGCAAAGTGCGCCGATCAACATGAAACCAAGAGCTGTGATAAAGATTTTCTAAAGTCCAATAATTGTGATATAGCAAATAAGGACTTAGGTTTTAATTTTGATGTTAACCATGATTGTAGGAGTTATTCCTGTGAAGTTTTAAGAAAGAAAATTGAAATAGCAATCAAAGTTATTGATATGCTATCTTAATATCTGTGGATTAATAAATAACATCGATCAGTTAAAATATACAATTGTAGATAAAGGTTTCGATATAATTGTCCTTTCGGAAACACATGTAACGGAGAACATTTGTGATAGTGAAATACTCGTGGATAACTATAATTTAATAAGATGTGATACAAATTCTAGTCGAACGGGTGGTGTTGTGCTGTATATAAAGGAATATATTCAAGTAATTAATGTTAGTAAGGCAGTCGTGGAAAATAATATCTGGTGGTTAAAAAGCAACTTAGCATTCGGAAACTATAAATGTTTATTGGTGGCACTGGCTATGTATAAATCTCCACGCGTATCTGATAGACTATTCTGTGATAACTTTTCAAAAGTGATAGAAGAAATAAATGAGGAAAATGGAGACATTATAGTAGTAGGTGATTTCAATATAGACTGGTTTGATAAAACAAATACATATAGGAAAGACATTTTTAAGAAAATATCTGATAATTCTTTCTATCAAATGGTAAGTGAACCCACTAGAATCACAAAAAACTCCAAAACCTTAATAGACTACGTAGTCACTAACAACAAAAGTTTAGAAGCTAAAACAGTTAAGAATTAAAAATAAGCGATCACGAGACTATGACAATTAAAATAGCATCTTAAATCAAAAAACAAGAATGTAACATCCAAAAAATAAAGACATTTAAAAACAATAAAAATAGCTTTAGTGAAGATATTAGGAAAAGCCAAATAGTTTCTATTGAAAATATTGTTAATAATAATGTTGCGTCGCAGATTTTTGTTGATGAATTATGTGGCAAAGTAGGAAAATATACGAGAGAATTCAATGCTTCTCCTAATAATAAAAACACCTGGTTTAACAATTATTTAAATTAAAGGCAGACAAAATAAATTAACGAAATAAAGCATTTCTCTCAAATTTGGAGGGGGACTGGAAAAACTATACAATGACGAGGAATTTTTAGAAAAAAGAAATTGTTAATTGCAATCGAAAATATATACAGGAAAAGGTCGACAATGCATCAAATCAAAAAGAAATGTGGCGTAATTTAAAAAAACATGTGTTAAAAAAGGAAGAAACGAAGATAGTTCGTGTTGAATTCAATAAAGACAAAATTACTGATAATAAAGTGATTGCAAACAAATTTAATGACTTTTTCGACAGTGTGACTGAAATCAACAACGCGATTCTGAAGGTAGCATATGTAAATTTAATAACTGATTTAGACTATACGTTTAGATTTCATAATGTATCTTTGAGTGATGTTCGTTCTGTGCTTTTACAGATAAGAATTAAGAAAGATTTTACCTTTTTGTGTCCGAAAATATATCTTGAAAATTTTGACCAGCACTGTGTTCAATAATCAATAAATCGTTTCAAGATGGTGCTTTCCCGGACTCTTTGAAAGAATCTACTGTAAGTCCTATAGAAAAAGTGTGATGAATTTAGACCCGTTAATAGTTTGCATTTGTATGAAAAGATCGTTGAAAAAGTCGCTTTCAAACAAGTTGACTGCTTCGAAAAAAAAAACAATTTATTAATTGAATCTCAATCCGGTTTTAGAAAAGCCCACTCATGTGAAAGTGCTCTTAATTTTATTATAACAAACTGGAAAGAAAGTATTGCAGAACGAAAATATGTGTACAGTGTTTTTCTTTATATGAAGCGTGCTTTTGAAACCATAGATCGCTCGATTCTTCTTAAGGAATTGGACAAATACGGTATGAAAATTAGTGAATTTTCTTGGTTTAAGACGTATCTTGAAAAAAGAAGCCAAAAAGTCAAAGTAAGTGGTATTTTTTCAAACTCAAAATATGTTAACTTGGGAGTTCCACAAGGTTCTGTTCTGGGAACTTTAATGTTTATCATTTACATCAATGATATTGTACGTGTTTTGAAGTGTTGCCAAATCTCCCTGTTTGCTGATGATGGCCTACTTTACTTTGCTGGAGACAATATAGAGGAATGTCACAGAAAAGTTCAAGAAGACCTTGACAATATATTAAACTTTTCAAATTTAACTTTTGTGGATAATATTCACTCAAAACTCGCATTAAACACGAGGGATAAAAAAAAAACATAACAATAATAATCAATAATTCAATAATTTTACATTTTCCAGCATATATTTCCTTTTTTTTCTTGTTGTATTTCAAATTTCATTGTTCGAAATTAAAAAAAAAATCAAGTTACCCCAGCTTTTTCCGTTTAACACAATTATTTTTTTTTTGTTTGCGTAAAAACTTCAAATGTCAGTTTGCTTGGTTAAAATGAGTGAATGTGCTGAAAATTTTGTTTACAACTGGGTTGAACTACTTTAACAGCTCCCTGAGGGGCAGTTAAAATTGAATCGGATTAAACGCGACGGAGTTTAGTTAATAAGGTTTTTTAACGTGTTTATCGAGTGAATATTATGCGCTTGGGTTGAACTTTTGAGACTTAACTCTCCTAGAACCAAGGTATTAATTTAAAACCGGATTAAATGAGTGAATAATATGGCTGTTATAATTGAAAATGAAATAATTGAAAGAGTTAATGTAATGAAATATCTGGGTATTATAATAGACAGTAAGCTCAATTTTGAAAGTAACGTTGATTATATATGTAAAAAAGTTTCTAAAAAACTATGTTTTCTAAAAAGAATAAGGAGAGAGATATCGATGCTTACGGCAACAAATATATATAATGTGATAGTGAAACCTCACTTTGAATACTGTTCAACTGTTTTGTTTTTTGTGTAGTGAAGGTTCTCAATTGCTAGACTTCAGCTATCACAAAATAAAGCAATGCGGACCATTTTAAAATGTATGTACATGTTAATATTTGTATATAAAATTAAAAATAGTTTATTACCCAATTATTTAGCGAAACACATTAAATAAATAAAATAAATATACATAAATATACATATACATAAATATACATATACATAAATAAAATAAATATATATTTGAGCTAAAGCTCAAAATACACTTATTTATAAAGGCTTTAAAATCTTCAACCAAATACCTAGCCAAGTTAAATGTGAAACAAACTTTAATTTATATAAAAAAAGTATAGTTGAATTTGTAAGAACCAAATATTGAATAAGTATATATTTAAACTATAAAACATTGGTAATTGTAAATTAAAGCCATATAATGTGTAATATTATTAAAAAATCAATAAAAGCCGATTTTATTATTATGTATTATTTTATTGTACTATTCATACTAGAATGTCAGTTTATTAGACTTGACCATTCTTTATTCAGCCAATTTCATTGAATTTTTGAACAACAATTTAAAGGTGCTACCACCAGCTGTTTACGAATTAATTTATAATTCGTTTATTTTTGCAACGAGCATTTGAAACTATAGACAGAGCAATCCTAATCCTAGTTAAGAAATTGCATAAATATGGAATAAGAGAAAAGAAAATGCAAAAGAACTCAAAGAGTCAAGATAAATGAAAAGTTTTCCAGCCCACTGGACATTCATATTGGTGTGCCCCAAGGGTCAGTACTCGGAGTTTTACTGTTCCTGCTGTATATAAATGATTGTGGGGTAGCACTGTCAGCCTGCAAGATCTGTCTTTTTGCAGATGATACTCCTATTTACCTTAGTGGCAAGGACGTTCCTACTCTGGAAACACTTCAAAGAGATATGGATTCAATATATGGCTATGGCAAAAACAAATTAAAACTTAATACAAAATGTATGTGTCAATGGTAATGATTCCAATTAATGGCAATTTGATTGAATGTGTTGTGTTAAGCAAATAAAATATCTTGGTGTTTACATTGACAATAAAATAAAGTTTGACTTCCATCTTAATAAATTGTGTGTGAAAATATCGAAAAAGTTAGGTTTCCTTAGAAGAATTCGAAATTGTATTTCTTTTTCTTGGGCACTTACAATTTATAACACAACAGTTTCCCTCCCTCATTTCAATTATTGTTATTCTATAATTTATATGTGCTCAGTTGAAAAACAATCTAAGCTGCAAATCCTACAAAACAGAGCTATGCAGATTATATTAAAATGTAACAGGTACACTCAGATAGCTGACATGTTACGTTCTCTGGGTTGGTTAAGTGTAATACAACGTTTAAAATGTAATGCATTAATTATGATTGTTAGAACAAAATATAATTTATATCCTGTTTACCTACAGAATAACGTAGAGTATATAACAAATGAGAGATATGCACTAAGGAATGTTGGAGACTTTAGGTTACCGCTTTATAGGAGAGCACAAACACGAAACCATCTTCTTTTTAAAGACCTTCAATTGTTCAACCGTCTTCCAATGAATGTCAAAAACTTATCGAATTTAAATTTATTTAAAATGAAACTCAGCTTTTTATTAAAAAACAATATTTTGTAAAAATTGTTAAAATTAGCATTAAGAGTTTTAAAACTAATAAAAACAATAAAAAAAAATTACGTCTAAAACTGGGAAGATGCAGAACGGCAATGCAATCTTACCGACATGTACAGGAGTGATCAGTGATGCTCTGTTCTGAATCAGCTTTATCTATGCTTTTGATTTATGTAAGCAGTTGTAACTTGCAGTTGGAATTAGAAAAAAAATTATAAATTGTCATGTTCCAACGAGTAAAATGTATTAAAAGAAAGGTGGCGTCAGTACGAAGTCTGCTTGCAAGAAAATATCTTAAATTGCCACCACTAAAAATTTAAATTCGTTCCCTACACATATAAGGTCATTACAACACCTACATACGTTATGTACCATTCAAAAAAGGAAATTCAAAATCCACATTATAATGGACAAAGGAAGTCTCAACATTGGTTGGGATAGATGTTTCGATTCTGTACCAGTCAAACGGTGTTTTAATTGCTGGGGCTTCCATCACGAAGCAAAGGCCTGTAAGAAAAATATTGTATGTGCAAAGTGCGCCGATCAACATGAAACCAAGAGCTGTGATAAAAATTTTCTAAAGTCCAATAATTGTGATATAGCAAATAAGGACTTAATTTTGATGTTAACCATGATTGTAGGAGTTATTCCTGTGAAGTTTTAAGAAAGAAAATTGAAATAGCAATCAAAGTTATTGATTTGCTATCATAATATCTGTGGATTAATAAATAACATCGATCAGTTAAAATATACAATTGTAGATAAAGGTTTCGATATAATTGTCCTTTCGGAAACACATGTAACGGAGAACATTTGTGATAGTGAAATACGCGTGGATAACTATAATTTAATAAGATGTGATACAAATTCTAGTCGAACGGGTGGTGTTGTGCTGTATATAAAGAAATATATTCAAGTAATTAATGTTAGTAAGGCAGTCGTGGAAAATAATATCTGATCGTTAAAAAGCAACTTAGCATTCGGAAACTATAAATGTTTATTGGTGGCACTGGCTATGGATAAATTGTAGTGCAGCTACCATGTGCACTCAACCTTAACTCAGCATAAAGCTGAACTGAGCTAAAAAAGAGTTTTTGAATGTTGAATGTTTTTTCAACGATCATCTGTCTGTCTGGCTTGGTTTAACTTGTGCGCTTATACAATTTATCTAAATAAAGATTTTACCTTAATAATAAGTCAATAAGAAATTGATGTTTTTTATTTGGCCCTCTTGGCAAATACCACATGATGGCAGCGGTAAAAAAAAAACTAATTAATAAAGAAATTACATTGCATTGAGAAAAAATGCCTCCAAAAGAAGAAAAAATGGAGAATATCTTTGTCGCAAATATTGCTCCTCCAGAACCCTTTAACTTCTCACAAGTTGAGAACTGGGCCAAGTGGCGGAAAAGGTTCGAGCGATACATAAATGTTTCTGGACAATCAACCAAACCCCAAGGAGACCAGATAGATCTGCTTTTCTACGTGATGGGAGACAAAAGTGAAGAAGTTTGGTTGCAGCTAGGAGCAACACCAACAACTTTGTCGGATGCCCTGGAAAGATTCGACAAATACTTCAACCCACAAAAAAATATTATTTTTGAACGATTTAAGTTCAACTCAAGAGTTCAAAAGCAAGGTGAACCCGTGGACAGTTTCATCACCGAATTGCATGCTTGTGCAGAGAAGTGCGATTATCGCATCTTGAAAGAAGAGTTGATTCGAGACCGAATAGTAGTAGGCATGCTAAACACAAAAGTAAGTGAGCAGATGCAGCTTAAAGCGGATTTAACCCTCAAAATGGCAATGGATACAGCACGCCAAGCAGAAATTCAGATTAAACAAACGAAGATTATCAAGGAGGAAACGAGTGTCTGCAGCATCCAGGCGGTCAAACCGAGTTTTGGTCATCAGCGAAGTCACGGTAGTCAACGAGGTGTTCCGAGTATGAGTGGTAAGGTTAACAATAATTATACTAGTAATAACAATTATAGTAGTTTTAAGAACAAATGTAATTACTGTGGCAATAATAGACCACACAATAGAAAAGATTGTCCAGCTAAAGATAAAAATTGTAATTTTTGTAATGTTCGAGGACATTTCTCAAATGTGTGCACAAAAAAACGAAAACAAAAAGACACATAAAAATAAGATAAATTCAGTTTATGTTGAGGCTAGCGATTCTGTGAATCATGAGAATGTAGGGTATAATATTGGAAAAATAAAAGAGTTATTTACAGGTAATATTAAAAAAAACAGGTGTAAAATCTTGGTATGTACAGTGTACAATTGCCGAATTAAAAACCAAATTAAATTTTCTTATAGATACAGGGGCAGATTGTGTTTGTATTCCAAAAAATTCTGTGGAAATAGATAAGCTATCTATTTGTCAATCGAAAGCTAGTTTAAAGGGACCAGATGGTAATCCACTAAAAGTTTTAGGTTTTGCTAAAGTAACTTTAATTTGTAATGAAAGGGAATATAAGGATGATGTTTACTTAGTTGAAGGACTTAAAACTCCTATTTTAAGTCGTAATGCTATAGTTAGTTTAAATATCCTACAGCCTCCAGTATTTGAAAGTTTTTTCCTTTCGGAAAATAAAAATGAAAATAAAACTTTGGAAATAATTGAAAATTTAACTTCTCACAAGTTGAGAACTGGGCCAAGTGGCGGAAAAGGTTCGAGCGATACATAAATGTTTCTGGACAATCAACCAAACCCCAAGGAGACCAGATAGATCTGCTTTTCTACGTGATGGGAGACAAAAGTGAAGAAGTTTGGTTGCAGCTAGGAGCAACACCAACAACTTTGTCGGATGCCCTGGAAAGATTCGACAAATACTTCAACCCACAAAAAAATATTATTTTTGAACGATTTAAGTTCAACTCAAGAGTTCAAAAGCAAGGTGAACCCGTGGACAGTTTCATCACCGAATTGCATGCTTGTGCAGAGAAGTGCGATTATCGCATCTTGAAAGAAGAGTTGATTCGAGACCGAATAGTAGTAGGCATGCTAAACACAAAAGTAAGTGAGCAGATGCAGCTTAAGGCGGATTTAACCCTCAAAATGGCAATGGATACAGCACGCCAAGCAGAAATTCAGATTAAACAAACGAAGATTATCAAGGAGGAAACGAGTGTCTGCAGCATCCAGGCGGTCAAACCGAGTTTTGGTCATCAGCGAAGTCACGGTAGTCAACGAGGTGTTCCGAGTATGAGTGGTAAGGTTAACAATAATTATACTAGTAATAACAATTATAGTAGTTTTAAGAACAAATGTAATTACTGTGGCAATAATAGACCACACAATAGAAAAGATTGTCCAGCTAAAGATAAAAATTGTAATTTTTGTAATGTTCGAGGACATTTCTCAAATGTGTGCACAAAGAAAAACGAAAACAAAAAGACACATAAAAATAAGATAAATTCAGTTTATGTTGAGGCTAGCGATTCTGTGAATCATGAGAATGTAGGGTATAATATTGGAAAAATAAAAGAGTTATTTACAGGTAATATTAAAAAAACAGGTGTAAAATCTTGGTATGTACAGTGTACGATTGCCGAATTAAAAACCAAATTAAATTTTCTTATAGATACAGGGGCAGATTGTGTTTGTATTCCAAAAAATTCTGTGGAAATAGATAAGCTATCTATTTGTCAATCGAAAGCTAGTTTAATGGGACCAGATGGTAATCCACTAAAAGTTTTAGGTTTTGCTAAAGTAACTTTAATTTGTAATGAAAGGGAATATAAGGATGATGTTTACTTAGTTGAAGGACTTAAAACTCCTATTTTAAGTCGTAATGCTATAGTTAGTTTAAATATCCTACAGCCTCCAGTATTTGAAAGTTTTTTCCTTTCGGAAAATAAAAATGAAAATAAAACTTTGGAAATAATTGAAAATTTTCCCAGACTTTTTCGGGACATTGGAGAGTTTAAAGGGGAAATAAATATAAAATTAAAAAATGATGTAACTCCCTTTGTACAAACGGTACCAAGAAGAGTACCAATTCCATTGTTGTCAAAATTGAAATCGGAAATTGAAAGATTAATAGACATGGACATAATTGAACGAATGGAGGATGTGACTGAGTGGGTCAGTCCCATAGTAGTTGTCCCAAAACCAAATAGTGAAATTAGACTTTGTGTTGACTACACTCAACTGAATAAAGCTGTGAAAAGGCCTTATTATCCAATGCCAAAAATAGAACTATCACTAGCCAAAATTAAAGAAGCAAAATTTTTTTCAAAAATTGATGCAAATAAGGGATTTTACCAGATTAAACTTAGCCGTGAAAGTCAGTTCCTCACTTGTTTTATATGTCCATTTGGACGATTTATTTTTAAAAGATTACCTTTTGGTATTTCTTGTGCGCCTGAATATTTTGTTTCAAAATTCTGTAAAGTTCTAGACGGAATTAATAACTGTATCTCACATGTTGACGATATTTTAATATTCGGAAAAGATCGCAACGAACATGACGCGGCTCTCGAAAAAGTTTTAAAACGGAATTACTATCAACAAAGAGAAATCATGTTTCGGCGTAGAGCAAGTAACATATTTAGGTTATGTTCTTTCGTCAAAGGGCATTTCTATCGATTCAGAAAGAATAAAAGCAATTATTAACTACCCGAGACCAGAAAATAAAACAGAAGTCCAGCGATTTCTAGGTATGGTTAATTTTGTAGCAAAGTTCGTCCAAGATCGCTCGAAAATTTTAGAACCTATCAATGTTTTGACGGGTAAAGTTGATTTTATTTGGGATAAAATTCAAGAAAAAGCATTTTTAGAGATTAAAGAAAGTTTAACGAAAACTCCAACTTTGGCTTACTATGACCCATCAAAACAAATAATCATTAGCTCAGACGCATCTTGCTACGGTATTGGAGCATGTCTTTTTCAAGTAGACGAAAAAGAAAACAGACAGGTTGTTTCATATATTTCTAGAACTATGACAAATACAGAGAAACTTTATGCTCAAATTGAGCGTGAAGCCTTAGGCATAACCTGGGCTGCTGAAAAGTTGGCTGAATATATAACTGGGATACATGTTATATTTGAAACCGATCATAAGCCGTTGGTTCAGATTTTACAATCAAAAAATTTAGAAACGTTGACACCAAGACTTCAGCGGTTTAGAATGCGCCTCATGCGCTATGACTACTCGGTGGTTTATGTACCAGGGAAGGATTTAAAAATAGCTGACGCTTTGTCTCGTAGCCCAGTTCCTTGTAAAGTAAATGAACTACAGGAATTAGAAATAGAAACTGAAGCTTTTGTACGCTTCGTAGTAAAAACTCTACCTGTAAAGGATTATTACATGGAAAAAATAATAAATGCTCAAAAACAGGATTCAGTATGCAAATTTTTAATCCAGTACTCGTCGGACGGTTGGCCACCTCGGAATAAATTACCTGATTTTATGGTGCCGTATTATCAATACCGTTTTGAAATCTCTTTTACGGAGAGTTTAGTATTAAAAGATACTCGAATTGTTATTCCTCCCGGACTACAAAAAGAGGTTATTGATTTCATTCATTCTGGACACCAAGGCATTACAAAATGTCGTAGGTTAGCCCAGACTTCGGTTTGGTGGTTAGGCCTTAGTTCACAGTTAGAGGACTTGGTAAAAAAATGTCCAAATTGTATTGAAGAACGAAATAATAACAAGGAAACATTTCAATATGAAGATCCCCCGACACGACCTATGGAAAAAATAGGTTTGGACCTTTTTAAATGGAATAAGTGGTATTTAATAATAACTGATTACTACTCACGATACTTCGAATTTTTTCCACTAACTTCTATGACTGAGGACGATATAATAGAAAAAGTTAAGGAATTTTTTTCACGTTTCGGTATTTGTTCTACATGTAGAAGTGACAATGGTCCTCAATTTCAATCAAAATTTAAAAAATTCTCATATGATTATCATTTTAAGCATGTAACAAGTAGCCCGTACTACAGTCAATCAAATGGTGCTGCAGAAGCAGCAGTCAAAATGGCAAAAAAATTAATAAAAAAATGTACTAATATTCAAGAAGGTCTTTTGAACTATCGTTCAACCCCATTAGCAAACGGATTTTCACCTGCAGAATTAATGATGGGGCGAAAATTTAAATCTTTGGTTCCAATTTTGCCCAGTTTATTAGAAATAGAAAATAATAAAAAAATTATTGAAAAAGAACAAAAAATAAAAGAAAAACAAATTGAAAACTATAATAAAAGACATAGGACTAAAGATCTTTCAGAATTAAAAAACGGAGACGGAGTATGGATAACAGATTTACATAAATACGGTAGAGTTTTAAAAAAATTAGATGAACCACGATCTTATTTGATTCAAGCTGACAGAGAGAAGTATAGGCGAAATAGATGGCATCTAGTTGCAGCTCCAAATATCGATACCCATAGTTTTCGTGATTCTGAAGAATTGTATAGTCCAACAGATGATTTTATAGTTCAAAATCAAAATGAAAATAATACCGATGACATTGATTCAATTAACCCGGAGGGACTGTAGAAAATGAAGAAATTCCAGAAGTTGGTTCCTCAACAAGAACCGGTCGAAAAATAAATGCACCTTCATGGATGAAGGATTATGTACAATAAATAAATAATAATTAATAAGTTGTTCTATACAAATATATATAGTTAAAAATAAAAATGAAAAATATATTATATACCTATATATACATATATATATATATAAATATAATACAAATATGTAATCAAATGAAAAGAAACAAATATGTAAGCAAACGAAAAACAAAACAAATATGTATATATAAATGTTATGTTCCGCACATACAAAATTAAAAGTAAAGTTTTCATTGAATGAAATATAATTATAATTTTAATTGTTCAAATTGCCAAGAACAAATAATTATTTTTTTTAGTTGAAAAAAAAAAAAAAAAATTAAGAGATATGTAACTAAAAAAAGGGGATGTAGTGCAGCTACCATGTCCACTCAACCTTAACTCAGCATAAAGCTGAACTGAGCTAAAAAAGAGTTTTTGAATGTTGAATGTTTTTTCAACGATCATCTGTCTGTCTGGCTTGGTTTAACTTGTGCGCTTATACAATTTATCTAAATAAAGATTTTACCTTAATAATAAGTCAATAAGAAATTGATGTTTTTTTTTGGCCCTCTTGGCAAATACTACATAAATCTCCACGCGTATCTGATAGACTATTCTGTGATAACTTTTCAAAAGTGATAGAAGAAATAAATGAGGAAAATGGACACATTATAGTAGTAGGTGATTTCAATATAGACTGGTTTGATACAACAAATACATATAGGAAAGACATTTTTAAGAAAATATCTGATAATTCTTTCTATCAAATGGTAAGTGAACCCACTAGAATCACAAAAAACTCCAAAACCTTAATAGACTACGTAGTCACTAACAACAAAAGTTTAGAAGCTAAAACAGTTAAGAATTAAAAATAAGCGATCACGAGACAATGACAATTAAAATAGCATCTTAAATCAAAAAACAAGAATGTAACATCCAAAAAATAAAGACATTTAAAAACAATAAAAATAGCTTTAGTCAAGATATTAGGAAAAGCCAAATAGTTTCAATTGAAAATATTGTTAATAATAATGTTGCGTCGCAGGTTTTTGTTGATGAATTATGTGGCATAGTAGGAAAATATACGAGAGAATTCAATGCTTCTCCTAATAATAAAAACACCTGGTTTAACAATTATTTAAATTAAAGGCAGACAAAATAAATTAACGAAATAAAGCATTTCTCTCAAATTTGGAGGGGGACTGGAAAAACTATACAATGACGAGGAATTTTTAGAAAAAAGAAATTGTTAAATGCAATCGAAAATATATACAGGAAAAGGTCGACAATGCATCAAATCAAAAAGAAATGTGGCGTAATTTAAAGAAACATGTGTTAAAAAAGGAAGAAACGAAGATAGTTCGTGTTGAATTCAATAAAGACAAAATTACTGATAATAAAGTGATTGCAAACAAATTTAATGCCTTTTTCGTAGACAGTGTGACTGAAATCAACAACGCGATTCCGACGGTAGCATATGTAAATTTAATAACTGATTTAGACTATACGTTTAGATTTCATAATGTATCTTTGAGTGATGTTCGTTCTGTGCTTTTACAGATAAGAAATAAGAAAGATTTTACCTTTTTTGTGTCCGAAAATATATCTTGAAAATTTTGAGGTTATAGGACCAGCACTGTGTTCAATAATCAATAAATCGTTTCAAGATGGTGCTTTCCCGGACTCTTTGAAAGAATCTACTGTAAGTCCTATAGAAAAAGTTTCTAATACGAAAAAATGTGATGAATTTAGACCCGTTAATAGTTTGCATTTGTATGAAAAGATCCTTGAAAAAGTCGCTTTCAAACAAATTGAAGACTGCTTCGAAAAAAAACAATTTATTAATTGAATCTCAATCCGGATTTAGAAAAGCACACTCATGTGAAAGTGCTCTTAATTTTATTATAACAAACTGGAAAGAAAGTATTGCAGAACGAAAATATGTGTACAGTGTTTTTCTTGACATGAAGCGTGCTTTTGAAACCATAGATCGCTCGATTCTTCTTAAGAAATTGGACAAATACGGTATGCAAAATAGTGAATTTTCTTGGTTTAAGACGTATCTTGAAAAAAGAAGCCAAAAAGTCAAAGTAAATGGTATTTTTTCAAACTCAAAATATGTTAACTTGGGAGTTCCACAAGGTTCTGTTCTGGGAACTTTAATGTTTATCATTTACATCAATGATATTGTACGTGTTTTGAAGTGTTGCCAAATCTCCCTGTTTGCTGATGATGGCCTACTTTACTTTGCTGGAGACAATATAGAGGAATGTCACAGAAAAGTTCAAGAAGACCTTGACAATATATTAAACTTTTCAAATTGAACTTTTGTGGGTAATATTCACTCAAAACTCGCATTAAACACGAGGGATAAAAAAAAAAACATAACAACCCCATGTAAAATTGTTTAAACTTGACTATAAACATACGGAATGTCAATAATTTGACATTTTCCGGCATATATTTTCTTTTTTTTTTCTTGTTGTATTTCAAATTTCATTGTTCGAAACTTAAAAAAAAAATCAAGTTACCCTAGCTTTTTCCGTTTAACACAATTATTTTATCGGATTAAACGCGACGGAGTCTAATTAATAAGGTTTTTTAACGGGTTTATCGAGTGAATATTATGCGCTTGGGTTGAACTTTTGAGACTTAACTCTCCTAGAACCAAGGTATTAATTTAAAACAGCCAAGGAACTATTGAAATTACGAAGTCCTAACTAATACTCGGTACCAAATTGACAGGACTATACTCTGTTCAATTTGAATGTGCAGTACAGGGGCCAGATTCTGTAACAAACGAAACGAAAGCGATCATTCGTTTTTCAAAAACGAAAGAAATTGTGCGAAAACTATAATTGGCATTCTGTATCGCATTTTGTTTTTGTTTCGGTGTTCGTTTATGCTTCGAATCCAACAAAATTGTATTGCAAAATTCTAGGATTTCGACAGTTGTCAGATATCTTAAGAGATGAGAGATAAATTTTAATCGATACGTAAAACTTTAGAAGATCGATAATAAGGTACGTGATTTAAGTGATAAAATGAGGAAAAACTTAGAAAAAAAGGTACGTAGTTAATTTTTTAGGGACTTCAATTTCAGTGATGGTTAAGTATAAAACACATAAATAATAAGAAAACATTAAATATCGAGTGAAGAAACATTTTATAAGTACAATAAATTTTGAAGGCTCATCACTATTATTGTGACAGATTGTATTTATTTGAAAAATTTAACTTTTTGTTGGAAAGGAAATGTTAAAAAATAAAGTACTTCGTTCACAATGTAAGTTTTTCTACAATTAAATTTTACCAAAAATAATTTTCTTGTATTTTCTTTGTTAAGGAATTTCAACACAACACCAGCCCAAAAGGAAATTTAACTGGGATACATGAATAAGTATGGAGCAATGGCCACAATTGTCTTGTATTTGTTGGAAAAAATAGCGTTTTGTCTCATCCTCTTCGGATTCTGATCTGATTCTGATCCATTCTGGGCAAAATTGATCTTCTAACGCTCCTAAGACTTCGTCGAAAATTTTTGAGAAAGTGCTTTGGGCAAGGGATCAAACGAAATCATTTCCAACTGACCATTGGTAGCTTCCTCCACCCATTAGCTCTAAAGTAGAGCAAAGTCTCTGGGAGGAACATATGTATATTATTCGCGTCCCTCTTATTATTTGCATATTATCCAACACATATTTAAATGCTATTTTATTTAGTCGAAATTGTTCAATAAAGCTAAAAGTTACAACGTTAAATTACAAATAATTGAAACACACCTTTGGTCTGCCAACGTAAATGGATCCGAAAGGTCTCTTAGATTTCTTCTTACATTTCTCAAGACCAATGATTCCGAATCATTCTTTTCTTCTTCTTCACTGTTGCTCACAAACGCAATATATTCACGGATCATATTTATTTATTTATAAAATTTATTTTTTTTGTCAAATTTATTGCAACTGAAGCATTCACGAAGAAAAACGTCAAAGAATAAGCTGTCGTAAAATTCTTTTCGCCTGTGCGAACGAAAACTTACGATTGTTCGCTTTTGCCTTACAGAAAGGTGAAAGGCAAAAATCCTAGAACTTGTGTGAAGAAATGAGTTGATAACGATTTGAGTACTAATTTTAGGACTAGTAAAGGTACTAGCATTAGGACTCTGTGAAAAAATTGGCCGTTACTACGTCTGTGAAGAAATTGGACGTTAGTTTGTTTCGGTAGTGAAATTTTCAACTTTTGTAACTTAGTAATCAAATAAATAACAAAATTAAATAAAACGATTTTGTTTGAGAACTGAAATTCTCAATGCTCTATAGCTTAGCAACCATACAGGTATACATGTACGCTCTACAAACAACGAAAATAATGGAACGATTTGCTGAAATAACAAACAAGGAATAGCATAAAGTCAAAAATGAGTCGACGAAATTTGGCCCACGACTCACAGGGCTGTCTCACGAGGTTTACGAGGCAGGGCGCTTTCAACGCATTACGTTTTACATCTGAATTTTCAGATTTCTGAATTTTTTGGTGCATCTGATTGGCCAGCTGCCATAAATAGTTATATGACTTTTAGTGACTTTTATGGCGAATTCGTTTCAACAAAGAAATCGAATTTTCTCTAAACTGAATCGATTTTTTTCTAAACAAAATCCATTCTTTTCTGTCAAAACAAATCTTACGTTTTTAGCAAGATTTCACACTGATTTGCATACACACTATGAAGACTTGACATTTCTAATACGTCAAATTGAAAGTCGCGGAATTTTTGCAAGACGGGTTGTTTATTTTTTGGGTGCAACGAATTCTACATAATTTAACAAAATATTCAATAATATATTCATGAAATACAGCTATAAAAATAATTTATTGTGCGTTGTTCATTATCAAACACAAATTTGACAAAAAAATAGTTTTCGCGAGTGAAAGACGTGATAAAAACTTTCAGTGCAAGTGAAAACTTTTCAATAACAATTTTTTTTTAAAATATGCGTGCAAGTAGAAGTTCAAAGAAATAAAATGCACCAACAAATTGACCCGTATAAGCTGGCTAAAATCTTTTGCTATTAAAATACAATTATTATAGTTATTAATTTAATCCTATTGGTAAAACATTTTTCTCACAACAAAAACAAACAACCTTAATAGTTTTGTGAATAATTTCTTGACGTTTTGCGTCAATTGCAGCTATAAAGTAACACAAACACAATCACACCAAAAAAAATCGATTCTTTTACGAAATACGAATTCCTTTCAATTGACAGAAAAAAATCGATTCTGTTTAGAAAAAATTCGATTTCTTTTTTGAAACGAATTCGCCATTAGTTACGTTTGCTTACGTTTCATCTGAATTTTCAGCCTAGAATTCTTATCTGAAAATTCAGATTAAAGTAATAGTGGTGGGGGAAATGTTGAAATACTATACATAGAAGTTGAACTTTATGATTTCCGCTCTGGTTAGTGTTTGATTTATGATGATTAATTTTCATGACGAACAAATTAATACTTTTTTACATAAAAGAACTTATTGTTTATTGATAAGTGAGTTTTTAAATCAAAAGATTAACTATTCTTAGAAAAATGTTCTTAGAATTCTACATCGCAATATTGTGGAATTATTTTTTCATTAAACTTCACATAGTCTTGCTGTAATTTGTTGCTGATTTAGTTAAATAGATCACCACCAGAACTTAAAGTTCTATTTTATTTTGTTTTAATGTGAACCCTTTAGGTAAATTCTAGCATTTGACACAACTTTCAACTGAAAATTCAGATTATTTGTGTGTTCAACAGCATAAATTCAGATCTGAATTTTCAGATTTTGTGATCGAACGTGCCCATACACTACATTGCCTGAATGCCCCTAATATTAAATATCAAATTAACATGAATTAACATTATAAAACTGTGATACCGACAAGCACCACATATTATTTACTAAAACAGATTCAATAGAATCAGAGATGCAACAAATAATTTGTACTTCAAAAAAAAAGCGAACAAGTATACTATGCAGAAACAATTAAAGATTTAAAATGTTCCCTGATTAGTCGTCACTATTTTTTATCACATATCAAAAAGACAAAAACCTATATGTGTACATATGTATATTTATGTACAAATTCTAGTTTTCACTCAAAATAAATATAGGCTTTTTTCCCCAACGTAAATACAGAAAGCTCCCATGGTCTGTTCTAAACATTAATAATACATATACTACTTTTAAGATAGTTTTTTGATGACCTTCATGTTTAACAAATACACACAATTTTCCAATTGAAAAATAAATCTGTTTTAAGAGGACTTTGTAAGCATGTCACTGAATGATGAATAATTTATTACATATAAAAATATTTTGTTCTCCCGAGTTACCTTTAAATAAATAGTCATATTCGTCTTCCCGGGCTCCCATGTTGTATGGTATGTATATATCTTTACGTATATGTCGCAGTTTTTTGTTTAACTTGGTAGTTAAAAAAGAAACTTTTTATAAATCGCTGTTTCGGAACTGCAAAATATTTGTATTCCTTTTGAGATACTACTTCTTGCATATGCAGAAATAAGTATTTTTCCAGCATTAAACGCCCAACCAGTAGACTTGCTAAGCACACAAAATACAAAAAGACATTCAAATGGAAGGATAAAATAAGATTGAAACAGCAAATCATCACCTTCCATACTTTTCTTTTTCTATCTTTGTCTTTTCTCCTTCTTTCTTTTTCTTTTGAAAAAGTGAATAGCCCAGTGGTCCGTTCTTTTTCTCTAAAAAGTTAACTATAGCCGTGTTTTTTTTGCAAGTCCATATGGATTTGTCGAAAAAAACGACATCGGGACTAATAGTTTTACACGTAAATACAACAACAACTTAAATCCATATGGACTTAGCTAAGTCGAGATAATTATCGGGACTTACGTACTGTAAGTAAGAAGTTCCTAAGTCCCGATGTCGTTTTTTTCGACAAATCCATATGGACTTGCAAAAAAACACACCTATTGTAAATGTGTCAAATAAAGATGTTGAAGTGCCATTGTTAAAAATGTTACACATCTTAACATTTCATTTAGGAACAATCAATGTTAACAATATTGTTGATCTGTCAAACGCAATGGGTTGAAAAAAAATGAAAATAAATTTAGATTAAATAAATCAAAGAAATCACTTGATTGCATCAAATTTATTGGAAAAAATACTTAAAAAATGTTTACAGTTAATTAATTATATGTCATATAAACTTTATTTTTGCAATAAAAGCGAATCTTCCAGCGAAATATAAGATTTTGTTAATTTAAAAATGGACACAAATTCACTTGTTAAATATCTATCGAAATATAAACGAAAGAAAATATCAAAAAAAGAAGTTTAATCATAGAAGGACAGAAAACTTTTCCAAAAATCAAAATCGAAAATAAAAATCTTTTAAATTGTAAAAGGAAATTAAAATAGTTTCAACTCCAAGAACGAAAAGTAAACAAAAAGATAACCACAAATTGAAAACATTTCCAAATTCAGCTGCTTTTGACAGATTAACATTTCAATTCATATCATCGAGATGAGTTGGAAATTGTTACAAAGTGTAACATTCTGACACCTCAACCTTGAATTTATAAACGATTTGCAGACGTCAGAATGTAACACAATGTTACAATTTGAGAATTTAGGAACGACCAAAGTTAACAATAGCCGTGTTTTTTTTGCAAGTCCATATGGATTTGTCGAAAAAAAACGACATCGGGACTAATAGTTTTACACGTAAATACAACAACAACTAAAATCCATAGTCCCCTTTCACACGAAGAAACAAGTTGCTGGAGATTTTTTTGACGTTTTCTTTTAATTTCCTTAAAAATCTCCTATACCTTTCACACGAAGAAACAAAATCGTGGAAACTTTCTGTATTTTCCTTTTAAAATAGCTTGGTTGAACACACTCTACTGTGTGTGTGAAGAGGAATGTCAAAAAAATCTCCTCGAATCGTTGACCGGGGAGATTTCATTTTCCCCTCTTACTTCTTGCCATTGACTTATTACATATGGACTGCTAGTTGGTTGTCAATTCCATACATAACCTGCGGAGATGATGGTTCCAGTTCTCAAAGCGAAATCAGTGACAAGTTCGGGCCTACCGACGATAATAAATACTATTTTTAGCGCCATCTCTTACATACTTCGCCTTAGAATGAAATTTCATTCATAAAAGGTAAGGCCATCTATTGTCATAGGAAGTCACCAATCGCCGTAGTGTTGGGGGAGCACTGAAAAAAAATCCTTTTTTGATTTATTTTATAAAACCTTTGATTTTAGAGTCATATACGAAATAAAAGATTTTTCAATGAAATTTATTTTCTCCATTTCAAGAGATGTAGTGAAGGAAGATATTTTTAAAACATTATTTCAAGGAAAAATTCGTACAATCGTATTTATAAACGCGGTCTTACATAAGACGGCCGTCCAAGTTATAAAAAACATTTTTAATGTCTGAAGTTTTCTAACTTTTTACTTACCTTAAGACAACGGAATCTATTGTCTAAACCTGCAATATTGCAATTTTTTTGTATATATCAAATAAAGTATTTTCCAACTATTTCGAAATAATTATATACTGTCTAACTAGTCAAAAATCTAATAAATACGACTCGCCCACTAGGCAACTTCCTAGCAGCTTTTTAGATATCTTATTTTTCTTGAAAACGTTCGTATTTTTTTTAATTATAACTTATTTATAGGTTCATTCCTTTATTTTAAAATTCTGATTTTTGTGCATTTCAGTCATAAAAAAACAATAAAATTGTACTAAAATGCAGTAAAGGAACGAACCTTCCTTTTAATTTATCAGTAAAATCTATCTTAACCGAAATTGTAGAGGATTTGAAAACGCGCTTAAACTGTGTTTTTAAAACTACTAGGCGTGTTTTTTTTTCAAGTCCATATGGATTTGTCGAAAAAACAACATCGGAACTAATTGTTTTACACGTAAATACAACAACAACTCCAGATAATTATCGGGACTTATACGTACTGTAAGTAAGAAGTCCCGATGTCGTTTTTTCGACAAATCCATATGGACTTGCAAAAAAACACGCCTACTATATTCAATACTCTTAGCAAAAAGTGTAAAGCAAAATACTACCTCTACTCATTTACTTTTCAAATCTGCCAATTTCTACTAATTTTATGAACTTCGACATAACTAAAATTTGTACAAATTAACAGTTTTGAAAATTAAGCGAGAAGTTGTTTGTAAAAGAAAGGAAATTTTCGGATTTGGTTACGGGATTTTTTTTTTTAAACAACCCAACGACATTTATTGTTTTTTTTTATTTTGCAATTCAGTTTCAGAATTCTTCTGGATGATGTTTGTTTAGTAATTTGTTGTTATTAATTAAAAAAAAGTATGAAAACAAAGTTGAATCATTGCGAAACTAATTAACAATAGCAACCAATGAAATCAACAAACAGCGGTAATGGTTATCGATTTAAGTGAAAGAAAATTTTATTTGCTCCTAGACAAGAAGTGAAAAATCTCAGTCCGTTCAGCGTCACACAACGTGAAGGATGTCGAATGCAGAATGCATGTGTTGAAGAAATTATAATATACAATTCGTAATTCATTTGTGTGAGGTGTTTTTCAGATTAAAATATTATTATAAATACTATCTGCACTATCGACGGAAGGTAAAGGTTGGAAGTAAAGTTTCAATTTTGGCATTAATAACATCTCAAAAAATAACTAGTTTCCTTTGTAAAATTTGCGTTCAATCAAAGCACTTGACTTTACATATGTAGTCCCTTGTGTCTGCTGAACGTACGCAATGAAAAATGAAATCAGATGGAAAAAATCCTTCAAAAAGATCCTCGATACAAATGTCAAACAGTAGTATCTGTATTTTCCGATAGGACTGAACTCGGCGCTTGTAACGCATAGCTTAAAGTGGCGTCAACGTGAAGTTGGCTCCTGGCAGTCCATATATAATAAGTCAATGCTTCTTGCCCTTCTCACCTACAAACTGATTGTTGCTGGCAACTCAGTTTCCTCGTGTGAAAGGGGACATATAGACTTAGGTAAGTCCAGATAATTATCGGGACTTACGTACTGTAAGTAAGTCTGCTAGAGCTGTGTAAATCGTTCATTTCAAATGATCGAATCGTTCAAGAATCGATTACCAAAATGATTCGATCATTTTAATCAATCGATCATGCGATCATTTTCATTCCACTCAATTCATTTTTTCAGACTGTTCCGATTCGATTTTTGATTTGTAAACATCTATGTCGGCGGTAGAGTGAAATAAAAACGTGGACCTGCCTCTGTGCGACGTTACGATGTACAAGGTTACGCAGCGCGTATTCTCGGAAATGATTTGACATTTTGACACTTTTCAAATTAAAAGTGTTCTAATGGTCCTAGAGAACCTAGAGAACTGGTGTGACTTTAGGTAATTTCACACCTGTCAAACTAAGAACATTTTTTTATTTCGGTCTCGATGAAATTCAATCTCCGATGTTAACGAATCCTGTACCAATTTTGATCGAATCCAATCTGACCCATATTTCTTTTCTCCGATTATATATATTTATAATTCAACAGAGATTGATATCGAAAATCGAGATTCATTAAAATGATTGAGATTGGGATGGAAAATCGAGAATCATCGAAATGATTGAGATTGGGATGGAAAATCGAGAATCATGGAAATGATTGAGATTGGGATGAGATCGAGAATCGAAATGATTGAGATTTGGATCGATTGAAACGAAAATTTGTGATTTCAATCATCAATACTTTTCCAGGATCGGATCAAAAAAATCGAATCGTTCCTGATTGACACAGCCCTAAAGTCTGCTATTATACGACGACTTTTGCGTCGTGACTCTTCTTCGAATTCTTCTTTAAAATTTCGTCCTGTGAGTCGAACGCTATTACACCATGACTTTTCAGTCATGACTCAAATTTGGCAATCCTCTATAATTTTTCTTCATTAGTGAAATTCTCGTAGCAACCAAACAAACAACAAACATAAATGAAACGATTTTGTTCCAGCATAGAAATTCTCTATGCTCTACATCTTAGCAACTGCAAATTACGAAAATAAATAAAGCAATTTGCTAAAATAACAAACAAGAAATAAAATAATGTCAAAAATGAGTCGCCGAAATTTGGCTCATGACTCAGAGGGCAGTTGTTTTCCGTCTCATTTTTCGTCTCTTTTGCACTCATTATGTTCGAAAAGAGTCACGACGCAAAAGTCGTCGTATAATAGCAGACTAAGAAGTTCCTAAGTCCCGATGTCGTTTTTTTCGACAAATCCATATGGACTTCCAAAAAAACACGCCTAATAGTTAACAATAGTTAACTTTTAAGAGAAAAAGAACGGAACACAGGTCAGTAAATTTGTACACGTAAACAAAATCAAATCGAAAAAAGAATATAGTTTAGGCACTGTTCTCTATTGGGACTCGGTAAATGAGTTTTTGCGCCCTCTGAAGGGTTTTTTCCGTACTTGATAGAGGAGGTAAAAAATATTTTGTTTTGACAGCCCCATAAGATTAACATTGAAAAGAGAACAAAAATGTTTTTTTTTAAAGTAATTTTTATTCGATATTTCAATAAGAAACCGGTATTAAATAATAATTGAAATCACTTCTATAAACATTAAATTATGTAAAACAAGTAAAAAGTGCTTCAATAGGTGAAAATTTAATTTTGAAAATTGCAATCAAAAATTGTAAACAAATAGCCTTTGCAGTATTTTGTGAGGTTATGTATCCCACGATTGTAAACAAACCTCTTTGCAAATAGATTTATTTTCTTACGCCCGCTTTTTAAAGAGAACAATAAATTTGTTAAATTTCGTGTAATTATTAAATTAAATAGTGTAAAATCAGTGGACTTCAATAAATTAATAAACAATAAACTGAAAAGTGAGTTATACGTTTAATTATTGATGAAATCTAAAAATGTTTTATAAAAATCCGATTTTATCAACACTTCGAAAAGACTTTTTTGAGAAATACCGAACGGATTTTTATAAAACTTGGCATTTTGAATGAGAAGCATCTGTTGTCCAAGATTGTATCATTTGTTTTAAAAAAAACACGAATTTGCAAAATTTTAGCAATTTTTGAACGTGAACTACCGCAATTTAAATGAAAAAAAATTTTTTCTTTGATTTTAGCAACATTTCGACAAGACTTTTTTGAGAAATACCGAACAGATTTTTATAAAACTTGGCATTTTGAATGAGAAGCATCTGTTGTATAAGATTTTATCATTTTTTTATAATAAAACACGAATTTGCATAATTTTAGCAATTTTTGAACGTGAACTACCGATCACTTTAGATGGAAATTTTTTTTTTTGCAATTTTTGCAACACTTAAACACGATTTTCGCGGAAAATAGTACACGGATTTTTATAAAACTTAACACAATGAAGCAAATGCCTCCGCAGTTCATTTAAGTTCTATTTATTTTAGGACGCAACAAATATTTCTGAATTTACAATAATTTTTCAATTTCAATGACCGGCGGTGGCGGCATTTTCTTTGGAAACTATTTTTTTCACGATTTTCTCAAAAAATACACAACAGATTCTTATAAAACCGCTCATTATGGATAAAAAGAATCTGTAGTATATTTATATATCACTTTTCTAAACTAAAAACAACTTTGCGTAATTCTTAAGAAATTTTATTTTGATATGAAATTCCACGAGCACTCTCGGAGTTTCGCGACACGATACATTTTTAGATTTCATGAATAATTAAACGTATAACTCACTTTTCAGTTTATTGTTTATTAATTTATTGAAGTCCACTGATTTTACACTATTTAATTTAATAATTACACGAAATTTAACAAATTTATTGTTCTCTTTTAAAAGCGGGCGTAAGAAAATAAATCTAGTTGCAAAGAGGTTTGTTTACAATCGTGGGATACATAACCTCACAAAATACTGCAAAGGCTATTTGTTTACAATTTTTGATTGCAATTTTCAAAATTATAAATTCACCTATTGAAGCACTTTTTACTTGTTTTACATAATTTAATGTTTATAGAAGTGATTTCAATTATTATTTAATACCGGTTTCTTATTGAAATATCGAATAAAAATTACTTTAAAAAAAAACATTTTTGTTCTCTTTTCAATGTTAATCTTATGGGGCTGTCAAATCAAAACTATTTTTACCGCCTCTATCAAGTACGCGAGAAATCCGTTAGGCGTCGTGTTGCCGAGTCCCAATTGACGACTAAAAAAGTCAAAATGCGATACCTGGTGGCAAACAAAAACAACGGTTTACATACATACCAAACTGGCCTCCATTAGGATTACGTGTTGGTTTAAGCCCTAACCACAATACTCTCGTGTGGTGTGCTGGGGAGTAGTCGCTATCGCTCTAATGTATTTTATATGCGTAGAGCCATATTTGTATCGTGTGATGCGTTGTGTCGAAATCTATGAAATACATTGGAATGACAGCGACACACTACTCCACAACCACTGATCTCTATATATAACTGGATAGCGTATGCACATTAAAAAGTTGACTCCATTTGAAGAATTGTTATAATGTGGAGTTGCCTATTTTTTTGTATAACAGTATAACTGTATAAAATTTGATAAGTGACAACTGAAAGTCAAACGTCATGTTTAAAGTAAAAAATGTGATTCCATTTTTGAAGATTGTTGAGTGCGGTCATATTTTCATTTCTCCAAAATTTAAAGAAAGTTTTCAACTAAAAGCATTAAATAAAATCGCAAAATAAGCGCATCAAAAATTAAATAGTTTTTTGCTTCATCGTTCTCGAGTATTCTCTAAGTCGGATGCCAAGAATTTCCCGGCTTTTTTCCTGGATTAATAACATTCAACCATAAAACTTAAAGCGACAACCTCGTGCAGGCACCTCCCTCCCTCAGACACACAATGAGGCAAAGTGGGGACAAGCTTAAAGGCAAAAAGCCTGGCAAGAAAAAGCTGGCAGCCGCCTACCAACTGCTAGCGCTGAGCAACACCGACCCTAACATTGTGGCAGCAAAACGTCCATTGGACAACGCCGCTCCACAGCAACCGAACAGCGAATACTCTTGCCTCACCCCATGCAACAAACAAAGGTTTTCTACCAAAAACAATTCTCAACGCAGCCCTGTGTTGGGCGCAGCAACCAGCGAGAATAAATTCTCGATTTTGGACCTTGGATTAAAGATCTAAGTCTCTAAAAGTGACAACATGTGCGCGAACATAGCACAACAATTGAAAAAACCAACGATCAACGATGTACAAATCGAAATTGATGATCAAGAGGTACAAGGCTCATGGAGTCCCGATGTCATCGCCAGCGAGGGAGCAACAACGTCATCAGCAACAACACCAGCAGCAGAAAGCAAGAAGCAGAGACCGGATAACGAGTCTTTAAGCTCGAGGGGTAAGTACTGTCCTCCAATATATATGAGAAATGTAGATGTTAGACAACTCGTTAAAGACTTTAGAGACAAATCGGTGCAATTTTCGTATAAAATTATAAATCGTGGTAGTTCAAGTAGGCTATATGTAGATAATAGTGGAGTTCATCGGGAACTCATGAATCTCTTGAAAAATACCGAAAATGTAGAGGCTCACTCCTTCACTTTGAAGGAAGACAGAACGTCGAATATTGTCCTGAGAGGACTCACCTCTGACTTTTTAGAATCGGAAATTCTAAACGAGTTGAAAGAAAAAGTTCACAACGTGGATAAAGTAACTATTTTTGAAACCTTACGCTCAAAAGCGACTAAAATTCGGTTTAACCTATTTCTTGTCCGCCTCCAACCTGGTACGAGCCCCGACGAGCTCTTAAAAATACGATATATTTTTAACACGCGTGTCTACTGGAAGCGACCCAGGGGCAACAAGGGTTCTCTCCAATGCAGACGGTGTCAGCAGTTCGGGCATCTCGCAAAAGAACTGCGCCAACAAATATAATTGTGTAAAATGCACAAACAAACATGACCCGGGTTGCTGTGCCGTCTCAAAACAAGAAGGTAGCAAGGCAATTTGCATTAACTGCGGAGAAAACCATCCAGCTAACTTTAAAGGCTGTATTGCTTACAAACAGTACGAAAGCAACAGAAAGCAAAAAGTACGTTTTGCAAAAGGGAAAATTACAAACGCCAAAGCTCTCTCCAAAGCAGTTGCTAATGGAAACCTTGTTGCCTCTGGGGTCTCCTACGCTAGTCGCTTCGGAGGCTCGCAAACCCCTCCTAACATAAGTACCTCTAGCAATACCTACCCAACAAAAACTTCTTCTAGTTCCTCCAGTACTAACGTCATAAGTGGATTTATGAACCTATCTAAGGATCTCTTCGGAATGGAGATGAATCAGCTCATTGCAAAAATTGAACACTTTATGTCAAACTTGGGAAAGTTTGAGTCATTAGTCAGTAAACGACTAGCATATCTTGACCTGGTGAACCAGCTTCTTATTAGTTCCAAATAATGATGCTAAGCCTTGTAACTTTTAACATTACGTCCTTAATTAGCCAGGCCAGGAGAATAGAACTCTATAAAATTCTCCAAGCTAAAACTGTTCAGTGGCGTTTATCCAAGAAACCCACTTAAACCACATGCATAAAGTGTTCATCGATGAGTTTAATGTTCTTAGAAATGATGAGCTCCAAGGGGTCGCCCTACTAATCAAGAAAAACATACTTTACGAAGTAGTTAACTTTCAATCCACATTTATCCCGACCATATTTGTTTCCATTAAGTTCAAAGTCAATAGTACCCTCAAAAAACTTCTTCTGGGCTCGGTCTATTTTCCCACAGGCAGTCCACCTACAATATTGTAACAATTTAATAATTACCCAACTACTTTGAAATTGAAACAAGAAAAAAATCCTCTAATTGTTTGCAGCGCCATTTTTCGGAAAAACCAAACATCAAACCTTCAACCGTTCACAGCGCCATCTTGTGATTCAGCTGAGTATCAACTCCAATGTTCCATCTCTCAGCGACTGGAAAGCAAACTTCTAGAAGGAGATACACTCGAATATTCCAGTGGATACTAGTGAAGACCAGAACTATTTACTTCCCTATATAAGGAGATGTTTTCGAGCGAGTAGAGACAGTTTAATTTTGAATGTGATATCGTAAGGTAAGAAGTAAAAGTGTATCCGGAAGTGAATTTTAAATTGCATACTATTGTGATTGGAGAATAATAAAATAGATTTGTAGTGAAATAAAGTGGATTTGACATTTGTTCTGTCAATAAAGTCGTGGAAAAAGTGCTAAGCCAAAAAGTAAAATAAAAACTTAATACAAAAATAAAGTTTATGTTTGTAGTGCATAATCATAACCTCTACTCTATTATTATATAAATGTTCAGAGTAAGTTGTAGAGAATAAGACTAAAAATCACTTAAATAAATACTCCCCTGAAGCTAACCTATAAATGAGCAAGAGAGGCCTAGAAGACATCTCCCCAGAAAAAAAACAACACTGAAAAAAGAAGCTCTAACTATTTTATTAACAAACCCAACGAAAATATGAGTGTTACGGCAGAATTATTGAAAGAAATCCTAAGGGAAAATAATACTGCTCTTATCAAAGAACTCCCGACCAAAAGCGACTTCCAGCTCCTATTCACGGAAATAACAACACTAAAAGCCAAAAATGAAGAAATGTCAACTAAAGTTGCTCAATTAGAAGATCGAAATAAACAACTAGAATCACAAATTGATAAAATACTGCAAAAAATTTCTGAAAAAAATCTGGTTGTGCGATTACCTGTTGAGAAAGATGTTGACATGACAAACAAAGCGAAGTCAGTCTGCGCAGACCTTGTCAATCTCGACTCAAGCAGTGATATCGAATGTGCATACTCCATTCGAAGCCAAGATCCTCGCAAAACAACAGTGATCGTCCAAATGAAGACCCGCGACATAGCTTCCAGTGTACTTCGCAACTGTAGACAACTCAAGGATTCAGGTATATCCATCAATAAAGACCTGCCATTGAACGTTCGGCAAAGGAGATCTAAATTGATCAGGCTGATGAAACCGCTGCGAGATGAAAATCCGAAGAAAAAGATTGTTTTGAGGGACGATAGGTTGCATATAGAGAATAGAGTTTTCACATGGGATGCTTTAAAAGGTTTGCGGTGTGGGAATGAAGATGGAACTCATGTTCTGTGCCAAATTCTTGGAAAAATCTCAACAGGTGTTAAAAATACTATTGATAATTTAATGAATGAAATAAAAATTAGCAAAACGTCACAACAACTGTCAAACTTTGGACAAGCTTCGAGTTCAGGGATGGCAGGAGTAAACAATACATTACAAACATCCGCTGTAAAAGCTAATGGGAGTTCAGATGGGCACTTTTTCTGAGGATCAGCCGTCTACCCAAAACAAAAAATAAATTTAAAATTTTAAGTTATAATATCGCTGGAATGAAAAATAAATTAGCCATTGTTGAATTTTTTAACTACTTAAAAGAATTCCACATATTTTTATTATATGAAACACATTTACTTAGTATAGAACATAATAGATATAATAATATTTTTAAGAATTATGAACTCATATGGATACCTGGTGTTAAAAGAAGTATTTTTGGAAGAGCAAGTGGTGGAGAACTATTAGCATACCGTAAAAACCTTGAAGGAGTAAAATTAGAATTTGAAGAAAAGAATGATTCATATATTGTAAAACTTGTAATAAAAATGCAAATCTTTTATATAATTCCTATCTATCTCAACTGCAACTACTGGCAACGTGACTTTGATACACTTAGCGACCTTCTAAATAATATTGATTCCACAAACTTGGTTCTTATTGGTGACTTCAACGGCCGAATTGGGCTTTCTCAGAATAATTTTGTTTCTGGTCAGAATACAGAGCTTTTATATTCTCACCGCCAGTCGAAAGATGAATTGTGTGACAGTAAAGGAATTAAAATACTGGAATTAACAGATTCCTTCGACGTCTCAGTTCTAAATGGAAGTTGTTGTGGAGATCTTAGAGGTGAATATACTTTTTTGAGAGGGACAGCAGGTTCAGTTATAGACTACTGCTTCGTCGCTGGAAACTGGCAAGACATTGGGCCTTACTAATAATCAAACGCTAATGTCGACTATTAGTTAACCGGAAGGTTAAAACAAAGTGCTAAGATTTAACAAAATGCTACCAATAAACAATTTAACCCTTTCACTAACTAGTGTCCAGACTTTCCTTGAATCTATTACAAAATCTACTACAAATTAGAAAATAAATTGAATGAACTGTCAGAATTTCCACGAAAGTCTGTTAAAGTTCCAACCGGAGGCAACCAACTAATTTATTTTTAGTTTATTTAGTTTTGTTTATTTATTTATGAATTCAGATAATTAAGTCGTTTGCTGAAGGAACAATTAAAACCCAAGTTGGTTTTATATTATTTCTATCAGCAGGTCCAGTAATTTTAAATTAAAATTAAAAAACAATCACAGTGATATATTGTAGTCAGTTTTTCTTATTTTTTGTTTTGGGGCGTAGGTAAAACAAGTAGGTAGGTACAATATTTTATAAAGAAGGCGAAGTTTTACTTTTCGGGAACGCTCTTGCCAGCTACCGAAAAAACATCGTAAGTCCATCGCTCTGCTTAGTTGCGTCCTCCCTTGTCGCCACATTCACACCTCAGATGCCCGCTCTTGCCACAGCTGTAGCAAGTCTTGGTTACTTGGAAATGTGACTGGCTCTGTTGCATTTGTAACACGATAAAATGAAGTTGGACGAGCTACGGCTATCGTACATCTGTTCGGGACAGTTGCGGGCCCAGTGGTCGAGTTTGTTGCATTTGTAGAATGTTGGGTTATCCATTTGGGTGCAGGATTTGGAAATGTGATCAATTCCATTGCGACGACTCCTCGGGGCATGCATGAGTGTAATGCCTGGTTTGGTTGCATTTGTAGCATTTCTCCGGGTTGCCTCCATTCCTACGCCACCGCCCGGAATTACATGTCACGTGCATAATGGCCGGGACGATTGCATTTGTAGCAAGCGATGATTAAATTGTTGATTGATGTTTTGTTTGTTAAGTTTTTTTTGGATAACTTTATTTTGTGCAACACTGTCACATAAATAAAAAAAAACAACAAAGCAGGAACTGTCATAATTTGCTCTATTCCTTCAAAGTAAGGTATTGCCGTATTATTTTTTTACAGAACGTATTAAAGTACTAATAGTACGTCAATTGATTTAAGTGTTGGAGCAATTTTTTTTTAAATTAATAACACCATATTTTTTAACAAGGAAATATATTTCTTATACTTTATTTTAATATTTTTCATTCGAGGAAAATCTTAAACTTAAAATATTTTCAAATAAAAATAAGTAAACTGGCATATTTTGTCTGAGTATTTAATTATTTTTTTTTTTTAGGTTTTCTATTGTTCAACAGTAAGGGCCAGTTTTTCACAGTGTGTTATCTGTTATCCATGATTATTTCCACTTGTATCAAAAAATCCATAGCTTGAGTTGTCAATCATGGATTAAGCCAATCAGCTGATTTCGGTTGATTTACACTATTTAACCAGGATTTTGAAAATTGTATCAAAAACTCGACCTATTGTGAACAACTGGCTCTAAGGGTATCTGAAGATTGAAACCAACCCATGAATATACCTATACCTATTGAAATCGACCTGCTAACATGGGAGTAGAATTAAGTATTAAATACAAATTTCGGTACCATAAAACAGCACTAGGGCAGCACTTTTCATTTAGTGTTCGACTTTAAACATGGATTTCCGTGTATTAAATTTTGACATATTGCTAACGACTAAACTGGAGATTAAAGTCGTTATTGGTATGCGGATTTTCTAAAATCTGAAGATTTTCTTTTAACCTCAACACTAAATTTGATTATTAGTAAGGCCCATTATTTCTGACTTTCGAATAGGGCAGCAGACGTTCTCGGACCATATGCCATTAGAAGTTCAATTTGAAGTGGGATTTAATGAAAATATTTATAATTATAATGAGCTTAGTCTAATACCGAAACTTTTCTGGAACCAAAAAAAGGAAAAAGTTATACAAGCAACTGCTCAGACGGTTCTTTTGTATGCTGCACAAATTTGGGGGCATAGCTATTTTGAGCCAGTAGAAAAATTCCAACGTTACTGCATTAAACGAATATTTAGACTACCTAATAGCACCCCCAACTACATGATTCACCTGGAGACAGGCTGCCCACCCCTTATCTTAGAAACGTTGAGGTTACACTTCAAATATGTACTTAAAGTGATGGAAATGGAAGATCACCGCCTACTAAAAATTACTCTAAGGCACATGATAGCAAATAACGCATACTGCATTCAGGAGTGGCAAGAACTTGCTAATTGCTATGAATGTGACATTAATTTTGACCGTTCTGATGGAGCCTCTTCACTCAGGGTGAAATTTGAACACATTCTGGAAAAATCTGGAAAATATCTTTACAACAAATACATGAATGAGGCACAGGCTTCGCAACACAGAATGTACTACAGCAACGCGAAATATGATCTTCAAGAAAACACTTACTTTCTGGATAAGAATAAAACCGAGATGATAACAACAATCTTGAACTAATCTTTCTAAATTACATACCACATCGGCCTGAACTACCAATCCTATGTGATATCTGCAACCGCGGTGAGAGGGAGGATATTTTTCATTTTGTTGCTGTGTGTCCAATGCTAAATGAAATTCGAAGGATCTACTTTGGAGTAAATACTTTAGCAAGAGACGATATAATGGGTATTTTGAATGGCGAGCGAGGATGGGAACCAGTTTATAGATATACGAAAGCTGCTTTGGAATACAGAAACCGATTAAGGGAAGGAGATTTTTAGTTACAAAATACATTTTAACTTAAAGTTTATTTTAATTGCATTAATTTTGATTTAAATTAATTAATTGTACAATAAATAATGTTTATCAATACAAAAATGTCAATCTGGTAGACGGCTTACTGCCATAACCTTAAGACTTTCTGCTAAAATCATAATATTGTATTACATTGTTTTAATCAAGTTAAATAAAAAGTTATATAAACTAAACTAACTAACTAAAGTGTGTGTTTTGTAAAGTAAATAAGTGGACGTTATTATTTAAAGGAGATAAGTTTTATTATCGAACCTAGGTAGAACACATTGGTGTCAGAAGAGTGGAATAAAACTTATTTCATCAGATAATCAACGGTGAAAAGTGGAAGATAAAAGTGAAAAAAAAAATAATAAGTAGAACAAAAAATGGGTAAAATAGTGAATTCATTGAATTGTGTTGAACTTAAGGCAGAATTGAAGAAACGAGGTCTTCCTACTGCTGGAACAAAAAATGACCTCATTATTCGTCTAGAAGAAGAGTTGAGCCAACACGGAAAAAACCCAGACGCGTTTCTCTTTTAGATTGAAATGCCCGAAGAACAAGTAAGTCCTAGCTTAGGCATGAGCAATATGATTGCTTGCTCAGTTCGAAGAGCAAAGAAAAGAACAAAAGAATTTGTTCGAAGAACAACGCCACGAGCAAAAGAATGAACAAAAGAACCTTCTAGAACGACTTAATGAACAACGCAATGAACTAAAGAATCTTCTGGAAAGATTTGATGAACAACGCAATGAGCAAAAGAATCTTCTCGAAGAACAACGCAGCGAGCAAAAGAACCTTACTAATGAATTAAATAATGTAAGAAAAATGAAGGTTCGAGAAAGTTCTGGCGACTTTCCCAAGCGAAAGGAAATGCATCCACCAACCTTTGACGGACAAACTTCTTGGTCGATCTACAAGAAGCAGTTTGAGGCAGCTGCAGCAACAAATGGCTGGGATGAGGAAGACAAATATATAGCTCTAACGCTTGCCCTTAGAGGAGTATGCTGATATTTTCTCTTCACCCAGCGGGCAATATGGTAAAACACAACTGGTGCAGCATCGAATCGACACAGGAGATGCAAGACCGATTCGTCAATCAGCAGGAACTTCTTCCTTTGGCCAAACAAGCCGAAGTTGAAGAGATGATATCGGACATGAAGAAAGATGGGCTAATCGAAAATTCCAAAAGCCCTTGGGCATCTCCAGTGGTTCTTGAAAAAAAGAAAGATGGAACCACTCGATTTTGTGTGGACTACAGAAGGCTTAACGAGGTTACAAAGAAAGACAGCTACCCTCTGTCCAGAATCAGCGATACTTTAGATGCAATGGAAGGAGCCCAATGGTTCTCAACTTTGGATTTGAAGAGCGGATATTGGCAAGTAGAAATACATCCAGAAGATCGAGAGAAGACGGCTTTCTCCTCAGGAAATGGTCTGTGGCAGTTCAAAACGATGACGTTTGGACTTTGTAATGCTCCGGCAACATTCGAGCGTTTGATGGAGTGTGTTCTGCATGGACTTACTTGGAAATCGTGCCTAGTCTATTTGAATGATGTCATCGTATATGGCAAAACATTTGACGAACATTGTGGCAATCTTAAAGCTGTATTCCAGAGACTTCGAGAAGCACACCTAAAGTTGAATCCAGACAAATGTGCGCTTTTCAAGACCGAAGTTAAATACTTGGGACATATCCTGAGAAAGTTGACACCTTCAAGAATTGGCCAACACCACAGGACAAACATCAACTCCGAAGCTTTCTTGGTTTAGCCACATACTATCGGCGTTTCGTGAAAGATTTTGCTGGAATCGCAAAAAGCTTGCATCAGCTTACTGAAAAAGGGAAGCCGTTCAAATGGTCAGGTGAGTACGAGAAAAGCTTTCAAGAACTGAAGCTGCGCTTATGTAACGCTCCTGTGCTGACCTATCCGACTCCAGGAAAACCTTTTATCATCGACGCTGACGCAAGTAACGTTGGAATTGGAGCTGTACTCTCACAAGTCCATGATGGAGAAGAAAAAGTTGTCGCCTCCTACAGCAAGGTACTCTCGAAGCCCGAGCGTAATTATTGTGTTACCAGAAGAGAACTTCTAGCTCTGGTCTTAGCAACAAAGCATTTCCATAAATCTATGGACAAAAGTTCCTTCTTCGGACGGACCATGGTGCACTCAACTGGCTTTTGGACTTCAAAAATCCTGAAGGTCAAGTAGCAGGATGGATCGAGAGACTGCAGACCTACGACTATCAGATCCAACATCGAAGAGGAAAACTGCATTCTAACGCAGACGCATTATCTCGGCGACCATGCAAACGAGACTGCAAACATTGCACGCGTCAAGAAGAAAAGGAGGTGATTGCCGTACAACGAATAAGAGCGAATTTTAAATTGCATACTATTGTGATTGGAGAATAATAAAATAGATTTGTAGTGAAATAAAGTGGATTTGACATTTGTTCTGTCAATAAAGTCGTGGAAAAAGTGCTAAGCCAAAAAGTAAAATAAAAACTTAATACAAAAATAAAGTTTATGTTTGTAGTGCATAATCATAACCTCTACTCTATTATTATATAAATGTTCAGAGTAAGTTGTAGAGAATAAGACTAAAAATCACTTAAATAAATACTCCCCTGAAGCTAACCTATAAATGAGCAAGAGAGGCCTAGAAGACATCTCCCCAGAAAAAAAACAACACTGAAAAAAGAAGCTCTAACTATTTTATTAACAAACCCAACGAAAATATGAGTGTTACGGCAGAATTATTGAAAGAAATCCTAAGGGAAAATAATACTGCTCTTATCAAAGAACTCCCGACCAAAAGCGACTTCCAGCTCCTATTCACGGAAATAACAACACTAAAAGCCAAAAATGAAGAAATGTCAACTAAAGTTGCTCAATTAGAAGATCGAAATAAACAACTAGAATCACAAATTGATAAAATACTGCAAAAAATTTCTGAAAAAAATCTGGTTGTGCGATTACCTGTTGAGAAAGATGTTGACATGACAAACAAAGCGAAGTCAGTCTGCGCAGACCTTGTCAATCTCGACTCAAGCAGTGATATCGAATGTGCATACTCCATTCGAAGCCAAGATCCTCGCAAAACAACAGTGATCGTCCAAATGAAGACCCGCGACATAGCTTCCAGTGTACTTCGCAACTGTAGACAACTCAAGGATTCAGGTATATCCATCAATAAAGACCTGCCATTGAACGTTCGGCAAAGGAGATCTAAATTGATCAGGCTGATGAAACCGCTGCGAGATGAAAATCCGAAGAAAAAGATTGTTTTGAGGGACGATAGGTTGCATATAGAGAATAGAGTTTTCACATGGGATGCTTTAAAAGGTTTGCGGTGTGGGAATGAAGATGGAACTCATGTTCTGTGCCAAATTCTTGGAAAAATCTCAACAGGTGTTAAAAATACTATTGATAATTTAATGAATGAAATAAAAATTAGCAAAACGTCACAACAACTGTCAAACTTTGGACAAGCTTCGAGTTCAGGGATGGCAGGAGTAAACAATACATTACAAACATCCGCTGTAAAAGCTAATGGGAGTTCAGATGGGCACTTTTTCTGAGGATCAGCCGTCTACCCAAAACAAAAAATAAATTTAAAATTTTAAGTTATAATATCGCTGGAATGAAAAATAAATTAGCCATTGTTGAATTTTTTAACTACTTAAAAGAATTCCACATATTTTTATTATATGAAACACATTTACTTAGTATAGAACATAATAGATATAATAATATTTTTAAGAATTATGAACTCATATGGATACCTGGTGTTAAAAGAAGTATTTTTGGAAGAGCAAGTGGTGGAGAACTATTAGCATACCGTAAAAACCTTGAAGGAGTAAAATTAGAATTTGAAGAAAAGAATGATTCATATATTGTAAAACTTGTAATAAAAATGCAAATCTTTTATATAATTCCTATCTATCTCAACTGCAACTACTGGCAACGTGACTTTGATACACTTAGCGACCTTCTAAATAATATTGATTCCACAAACTTGGTTCTTATTGGTGACTTCAACGGCCGAATTGGGCTTTCTCAGAATAATTTTGTTTCTGGTCAGAATACAGAGCTTTTATATTCTCACCGCCAGTCGAAAGATGAATTGTGTGACAGTAAAGGAATTAAAATACTGGAATTAACAGATTCCTTCGACGTCTCAGTTCTAAATGGAAGTTGTTGTGGAGATCTTAGAGGTGAATATACTTTTTTGAGAGGGACAGCAGGTTCAGTTATAGACTACTGCTTCGTCGCTGGAAACTGGCAAGACATTGGGCCTTACTAATAATCAAACGCTAATGTCGACTATTAGTTAACCGGAAGGTTAAAACAAAGTGCTAAGATTTAACAAAATGCTACCAATAAACAATTTAACCCTTTCACTAACTAGTGTCCAGACTTTCCTTGAATCTATTACAAAATCTACTACAAATTAGAAAATAAATTGAATGAACTGTCAGAATTTCCACGAAAGTCTGTTAAAGTTCCAACCGGAGGCAACCAACTAATTTATTTTTAGTTTATTTAGTTTTGTTTATTTATTTATGAATTCAGATAATTAAGTCGTTTGCTGAAGGAACAATTAAAACCCAAGTTGGTTTTATATTATTTCTATCAGCAGGTCCAGTAATTTTAAATTAAAATTAAAAAACAATCACAGTGATATATTGTAGTCAGTTTTTCTTATTTTTTGTTTTGGGGCGTAGGTAAAACAAGTAGGTAGGTACAATATTTTATAAAGAAGGCGAAGTTTTACTTTTCGGGAACGCTCTTGCCAGCTACCGAAAAAACATCGTAAGTCCATCGCTCTGCTTAGTTGCGTCCTCCCTTGTCGCCACATTCACACCTCAGATGCCCGCTCTTGCCACAGCTGTAGCAAGTCTTGGTTACTTGGAAATGTGACTGGCTCTGTTGCATTTGTAACACGATAAAATGAAGTTGGACGAGCTACGGCTATCGTACATCTGTTCGGGACAGTTGCGGGCCCAGTGGTCGAGTTTGTTGCATTTGTAGAATGTTGGGTTATCCATTTGGGTGCAGGATTTGGAAATGTGATCAATTCCATTGCGACGACTCCTCGGGGCATGCATGAGTGTAATGCCTGGTTTGGTTGCATTTGTAGCATTTCTCCGGGTTGCCTCCATTCCTACGCCACCGCCCGGAATTACATGTCACGTGCATAATGGCCGGGACGATTGCATTTGTAGCAAGCGATGATTAAATTGTTGATTGATGTTTTGTTTGTTAAGTTTTTTTTGGATAACTTTATTTTGTGCAACACTGTCACATAAATAAAAAAAAACAACAAAGCAGGAACTGTCATAATTTGCTCTATTCCTTCAAAGTAAGGTATTGCCGTATTATTTTTTTACAGAACGTATTAAAGTACTAATAGTACGTCAATTGATTTAAGTGTTGGAGCAATTTTTTTTTAAATTAATAACACCATATTTTTTAACAAGGAAATATATTTCTTATACTTTATTTTAATATTTTTCATTCGAGGAAAATCTTAAACTTAAAATATTTTCAAATAAAAATAAGTAAACTGGCATATTTTGTCTGAGTATTTAATTATTTTTTTTTTTTAGGTTTTCTATTGTTCAACAGTAAGGGCCAGTTTTTCACAGTGTGTTATCTGTTATCCATGATTATTTCCACTTGTATCAAAAAATCCATAGCTTGAGTTGTCAATCATGGATTAAGCCAATCAGCTGATTTCGGTTGATTTACACTATTTAACCAGGATTTTGAAAATTGTATCAAAAACTCGACCTATTGTGAACAACTGGCTCTAAGGGTATCTGAAGATTGAAACCAACCCATGAATATACCTATACCTATTGAAATCGACCTGCTAACATGGGAGTAGAATTAAGTATTAAATACAAATTTCGGTACCATAAAACAGCACTAGGGCAGCACTTTTCATTTAGTGTTCGACTTTAAACATGGATTTCCGTGTATTAAATTTTGACATATTGCTAACGACTAAACTGGAGATTAAAGTCGTTATTGGTATGCGGATTTTCTAAAATCTGAAGATTTTCTTTTAACCTCAACACTAAATTTGATTATTAGTAAGGCCCATTATTTCTGACTTTCGAATAGGGCAGCAGACGTTCTCGGACCATATGCCATTAGAAGTTCAATTTGAAGTGGGATTTAATGAAAATATTTATAATTATAATGAGCTTAGTCTAATACCGAAACTTTTCTGGAACTAAAAAAAGGAAAAAGTTATACAAGCAACTGCTCAGACGGTTCTTTTGTATGCTGCACAAATTTGGGGGCATAGCTATTTTGAGCCAGTAGAAAAATTCCAACGTTACTGCATTAAACGAATATTTAGACTACCTAATAGCACCCCCAACTACATGATTCACCTGGAGACAGGCTGCCCACCCCTTATCTTAGAAACGTTGAGGTTACACTTCAAATATGTACTTAAAGTGATGGAAATGGAAGATCACCGCCTACTAAAAATTACTCTAAGGCACATGATAGCAAATAACGCATACTGCATTCAGGAGTGGCAAGAACTTGCTAATTGCTATGAATGTGACATTAATTTTGACCGTTCTGATGGAGCCTCTTCACTCAGGGTGAAATTTGAACACATTCTGGAAAAATCTGGAAAATATCTTTACAACAAATACATGAATGAGGCACAGGCTTCGCAACACAGAATGTACTACAGCAACGCGAAATATGATCTTCAAGAAAACACTTACTTTCTGGATAAGAATAAAACCGAGATGATAACAACAATCTTGAACTAATCTTTCTAAATTACATACCACATCGGCCTGAACTACCAATCCTATGTGATATCTGCAACCGCGGTGAGAGGGAGGATATTTTTCATTTTGTTGCTGTGTGTCCAATGCTAAATGAAATTCGAAGGATCTACTTTGGAGTAAATACTTTAGCAAGAGACGATATAATGGGTATTTTGAATGGCGAGCGAGGATGGGAACCAGTTTATAGATATACGAAAGCTGCTTTGGAATACAGAAACCGATTAAGGGAAGGAGATTTTTAGTTACAAAATACATTTTAACTTAAAGTTTATTTTAATTGCATTAATTTTGATTTAAATTAATTAATTGTACAATAAATAATGTTTATCAATACAAAAATGTCAATCTGGTAGACGGCTTACTGCCATAACCTTAAGACTTTCTGCTAAAATCATAATATTGTATTACATTGTTTTAATCAAGTTAAATAAAAAGTTATATAAACTAAACTAACTAACTAAAGTGTGTGTTTTGTAAAGTAAATAAGTGGACGTTATTATTTAAAGGAGATAAGTTTTATTATCGAACCTAGGTAGAACACATTGGTGTCAGAAGAGTGGAATAAAACTTATTTCATCAGATAATCAACGGTGAAAAGTGGAAGATAAAAGTGAAAAAAAAAATAATAAGTAGAACAAAAAATGGGTAAAATAGTGAATTCATTGAATTGTGTTGAACTTAAGGCAGAATTGAAGAAACGAGGTCTTCCTACTGCTGGAACAAAAAATGACCTCATTATTCGTCTAGAAGAAGAGTTGAGCCAACACGGAAAAAACCCAGACGCGTTTCTCTTTTAGATTGAAATGCCCGAAGAACAAGTAAGTCCTAGCTTAGGCATGAGCAATATGATTGCTTGCTCAGTTCGAAGAGCAAAGAAAAGAACAAAAGAATTTGTTCGAAGAACAACGCCACGAGCAAAAGAATGAACAAAAGAACCTTCTAGAACGACTTAATGAACAACGCAATGAACTAAAGAATCTTCTGGAAAGATTTGATGAACAACGCAATGAGCAAAAGAATCTTCTCGAAGAACAACGCAGCGAGCAAAAGAACCTTACTAATGAATTAAATAATGTAAGAAAAATGAAGGTTCGAGAAAGTTCTGGCGACTTTCCCAAGCGAAAGGAAATGCATCCACCAACCTTTGACGGACAAACTTCTTGGTCGATCTACAAGAAGCAGTTTGAGGCAGCTGCAGCAACAAATGGCTGGGATGAGGAAGACAAATATATAGCTCTAACGCTTGCCCTGATATATGCTGATATTTTCTCTTCACCCAGCGGGCAATATGGTAAAACACAACTGGTGCAGCATCGAATCGACACAGGAGATGCAAGACCGATTCGTCAATCAGCAGGAACTTCTTCCTTTGGCCAAACAAGCCGAAGTTGAAGAGATGATATCGGACATGAAGAAAGATGGGCTAATCGAAAATTCCAAAAGCCCTTGGGCATCTCCAGTGGTTCTTGAAAAAAAGAAAGATGGAACCACTCGATTTTGTGTGGACTACAGAAGGCTTAACGAGGTTACAAAGAAAGACAGCTACCCTCTGTCCAGAATCAGCGATACTTTAGATGCAATGGAAGGAGCCCAATGGTTCTCAACTTTGGATTTGAAGAGCGGATATTGGCAAGTAGAAATACATCCAGAAGATCGAGAGAAGACGGCTTTCTCCTCAGGAAATGGTCTGTGGCAGTTCAAAACGATGACGTTTGGACTTTGTAATGCTCCGGCAACATTCGAGCGTTTGATGGAGTGTGTTCTGCATGGACTTACTTGGAAATCGTGCCTAGTCTATTTGAATGATGTCATCGTATATGGCAAAACATTTGACGAACATTGTGGCAATCTTAAAGCTGTATTCCAGAGACTTCGAGAAGCACACCTAAAGTTGAATCCAGACAAATGTGCGCTTTTCAAGACCGAAGTTAAATACTTGGGACATATCCTGAGAAAGTTGACACCTTCAAGAATTGGCCAACACCACAGGACAAACATCAACTCCGAAGCTTTCTTGGTTTAGCCACATACTATCGGCGTTTCGTGAAAGATTTTGCTGGAATCGCCAAAAGCTTGCATCAGCTTACTGAAAAAGGGAAGCCGTTCAAATGGTCAGGTGAGTACGAGAAAAGCTTTCAAGAACTGAAGCTGCGCTTATGTAACGCTCCTGTGCTGACCTATCCGACTCCAGGAAAACCTTTTATCATCGACGCTGACGCAAGTAACGTTGGAATTGGAGCTGTACTCTCACAAGTCCATGATGGAGAAGAAAAAGTTGTCGCCTCCTACAGCAAGGTACTCTCGAAGCCCGAGCGTAATTATTGTGTTACCAGAAGAGAACTTCTAGCTCTGGTTTTAGCAACAAAGCATTTCCATAAATCTATGGACAAAAGTTCCTTCTTCGGACGGACCATGGTGCACTCAACTGGCTTTTGGACTTCAAAAATCCTGAAGGTCAAGTAGCAGGATGGATCGAGAGACTGCAGACCTACGACTATCAGATCCAACATCGAAGAGGAAAACTGCATTCTAACGCAGACGCATTATCTCGGCGACCATGCAAACGAGACTGCAAACATCGCACGCGTCAAGAAGAAAAGGAGGTGATTGCCGTACAACGAATAAGAGCTGATCCCATTTACGGTTGGAGCAACGAAGAACTCAGGATTGCTCAACAAGAAGACTCAGATATCAAACCCATTCTTGCATGGAAGGAACACCAAGGAAAACCAGAATGGAGTGACATCTCTGATAGCAGCCCTGTTCTGGAAGCTTATTGGGCCCAATGGGACTCGCTTCATGTGCAAGAAAGGGTACTTAAGCGTAAATGGGAATCCGCAGATGGTAAGTCTTATGTGATGCAGCTAATTGTTCCTCGGTCAAAGGTAAACGATGTTCTTCGAGAAAGGCATGATGGAGCTTCTGGAGGTCATTTGGGAGTCAATAAGACGCTGGAAAAGGTACGACAAAGGTTCTACTGGCCACATGTAAGAGATGACGTCGAAAAGTGGTACCGAAAATGTGATACTTGTGCAGCTAGCAAGGGGCCAGGTAGAAAGATTCAAAGTAAAATGCATCAGTACAATGTGGGCACACCTTTTGAAAGGATTGCAGTGGACGTCGCAGGCCCTTTTCCTGAATCAAATATCGGGAACCGATACATCCTTGTAGTGATGGATTACTTCAGCAAGTGGCCTGAGGCATACGCCATTCCAAATCAGGAAACCAAAACAGTAGTGTACCAGATTGTTTTCAATTGGGTGAGCAGGTTCGGCGTACCTATGGAACTGCATTCTGACCAAGGAAGGAACTTCGAATCTAACATCTTTCAGGAAGTTTGCACACTCCTTGGCAGTAATAAGACGAGGACCACACCGCCTCATCTGCAATCTGATGGGATGGCTGAACGATTCAACAGGACGCTTAAAAAACATCTGTCTAAGGTTGTCGGTGACTATCAACGAGACTGGGACTATCCATTATTCCTGATATCTTATCGAAGTGCGGCACATAGCTCGACAGGTTATACACCATCCGCGATCCTGTTCGGAACAACAATACGGCTTCCAAGTGAAGTGAAATTTGGATGCCGTACAATTGAGCCGCAAAGAACACAGGAATATGTGGATAACCTGAAGGAAAGACTTGATGACATTCACCAACAAACAAGGACAAGCATAAAAACATGCAGTGACCGGATGAAAACTCGATATGACGCACGAGCAACAACGACAGGATTCCAAGAAGGAGACCTTGTGTGGTTTTATAATCCCCACCGACAAAAGGTACTGTCACCAAAACTTCAACAAAACTGTGAAGGCCCTTACACTGTTATCAAAAGAATTAGTGAGGCAAATTAAAAGTAGTTCATTGTGACCGTTTACATCGGTATAATGGTGAAAGTACAGATGAAATTGTTCGGGACGAAAAATCCTAAGAGGGGGCAATGTAACGATTTAATAATTACCCAACTCATTGACTTATTAAATATGGACTGCTAGTTGGTTGTCAATTCCATACAAAACCTGCGGAGATGGTTCCAGTTCTCAAAGCGAAATCAGTGACAAATTCGGGCCTACCGACAATAATGAATACTTTTTTTAGCGTAATCTGTTGCATACTTCGCCTTAAAATGAAATTTCATTCATAGAAGGTAAGGCCATCTATGGTCACAGGAAGTCACCAATCGGCGTAGTGTTGGGGGAGCACTTTTTTGATATATTTTATAAAACCTTTGATTTTAGAGTCATCTACGAAATAAAAGATTTTTCAATGAAATTTATTTTCTCCATTTCAAGAGATGTAGTGAAGGGAGATATTTTTAAAACATTATTTCAAGGAAAAATTCGTACAATCGTATTAATAAACGCGGTCTTACTTAAGACGGCGGTCCTATTTATAAAAAACATTTTTAATGTCTGAAGTTTTTTAACTTTTTACCTACCTTAAGGCAACGGAACCTATCTATTGTCTAAGCCTGCAATATTGCAATATTTTTTGTATATATCAAATTAAGTATTTTCCGACTATTTCGAAATAATTATAAACTGTCGAACTAGTCAAAAATCTAATAAATACGACTCGCCCACTAGGCAACTTCCGAGCAACTTTTTAGATATCTTATTTTTCTTGAAAACGTTCGTATTTTTTTTAATTATAACTTATTTATAGGTTCATTTATTTATTTTAAAATTCTGATTTTTGTGCATTTCAGTCCAAAATTCTATCAAAGTTCATAAAAAATCAATAAAATTTTACAAAATGCACAGAAATTTGGAGTAAAGGAACGAACCTTACTTTTAATTTATCAGTAAAATCAACCTTAACCGAAATTGTAGAGGATTAGAATTCCCTATAAAAACGCGCTTAAACTGTGTTTTTAAAACTACTAGGCGTGCTTTTTTTTTGCAAGTCCATATGGATTTGTCGAAAAAACAACATCGGAACTAATTATTTTACACATAAATACAAAAACAACTTAAATCTATATGGACTTAGCTAAGTCCAGATAATTATCGGGACTTACGTACTGTGCGTAAGAAGTTCCTAAGTACCGATGTCGTTTTTTTCGACAAATCCATATGGACTTGCAAAAAAACACGCCTACTATACGTAAAGCAAAATACTACCTCTACTCATTTACTTTTCAAATCTGCCAATTTCTACTAATTTTATTTTATTTTGTGAACTTCGACATAACTAAAATTTGTACAAATTAACAGTTTTGAAAATTAAGCGAGAAGTTGTTTGTAAAAAAAGGGAAATTTTCGGATTTAGTTACGGTATTTTTTTTAAATAACCCTTAGCACTGGTTTGACATTTATTGTTTGTTTTTATTTTGCAATTCAGTTTCAGAATTCTTCTGGATGATGGTTGTTTAGTAATTTGTTGTTATGAATTAAAAAATGTATGAAAACAAAGTTGAATCATTGCGAAACTAATTAACAATAGCAACCAATGAAATCAACAAACAGCGGTAATGGTTATCGATTTAAGTGAAAGAAAATTTTATTTGCTCCTAGACAAGAAGTGAAAAATCTCAGTCACGTTCAGCGCAAAGATATCAACGATTTATCTAAACTTAAACTCCTACGTGAAGGATGTCGGAAACACAGAATGCATGTATTGAAGAAATTATAATATACAATTCGTAATTAATTTGTGTGAGGTGTTTTTCAAATAAAAATATTATTATAAATACTATCTGCACTATCAACGGAAGGTAAAGGTTGGAAGTAAAGTTTAAATTTTGGCATTAATGACATCTCAAAAAATAACTAGTTTCCTTTGTAAAATTTGCCTTCAATGAAAGCACTTGACTACATATATGTAGTCCCTTGTGTCTGCTGAACGTACCCAATGAAAAATGAAATCAGATGGAAAAAAAATCCCTTAAAAAAATCCTCGATACAAATGTCAAACAGTAGTATCTCTATTTTCCGATAGGACTGAACCCGGCGCTTGTAACGCATAGCTTAAAGTGGCGTCAACGTGAAGTTGGCTCCTGGCAGTCCATATATAATAAGTCAATGACCCAACAGCTTTGAATTTGAAACAAGAGAAAATCCTCTAACTGTTTGCCCCATCTCTCGGAAAGACTAAACATCAAACCTTCAACCGTTCACAGCGCCATCTTGTGATTCAGCTGAGTATCAATTCCAGTGTTCCATCTGTCAGTGACTGGGAAGGAAACTTCTAGAAGGAGATATACTCGAATATTCCAATGGATACTAGTGAAGACTAGAACTATTTACTTCCCTATATAAGGAGATGTTTTCGAGCTAGTAGAGACAGTTTAATTTTAAATGTGATAACGTAAAGTAAGAAGTAAAAGTGTATCCGGAAGTGAATTTTAATTGCATACTATTGTGATTGGAGAATAATAAAATAGATTTGAAGTGAAATAAAGTGTGTGTTTTGTAAAGTAAATAAGTGGACGTTATTATTTAAAGGAAATAAGTTTTAGTATCGAACCTAGGTAGAACATTACAATATTAACAACTGAACTGAACAAAATTGAAACATTAGCATCTTCTTTTGATGGTGCGATAATAGGTGATGACTTGACAAAATTCAAACGGAAACACCCTAATAAACTGGTGCCACTTATACAACCCTTCGTTAATTCATATCACTTCCGACACCCCAACGTTCCCTAGGAGCTCATCATTCCTGGATCATTTTCTTGTTTTCAGCCACATGTTAAACTTCCTGGACCCGAATTTTGTCATTAAAACCCTTTCCAGCTTTACTGAACACTGTCCGCTTTTACTTTCAATTAATACTGATGAAGCCAACATTTGCATAAAAGAGCCACACTCCAGCAGGTCATTCAAAGGCACAAATTGGAACACCTTCAAAGAGGATTTGGATTTATCCCTTCGGGATATCCACCCCCCTCACAGTTCGTGTCTATCTAACACCGAAATTGACTGCCATATCACCAGCTTCAACACATCACTCCTTTCCTGCCTTTGAGAGTAACTCGACGAGGAATGTTATCTCTTTTAAAAAATACCTCAATCTGCCAAGCGATATTGAAAATCTCTCTAAGACTAAACACCAATGGCAGAAACGCCTCAAATATATATTTCACCATTCCCTCAACAGGGTCAATACTCATTATAGAGAACTTTCATCCAGAATAGCACTACTTAACATTATTATCAGGGATAAAGTCAATCTATGGCTTAACAAACAGCTTAGCGATAGACTGGAAAAAATAACTCCGGGTCCACAAGCATTTAAATAAATTTTCAAGCTAGTCGGGAATAAGAAAAAATTTTCGTGCAATAAAATCTCAGTAAACAACTAAACAATTACCAACGAAGTGAACATAGTTCCCGCCTTTGAAAATCACTTTAAAGATGTTTACCGAGAAAGAATTCCCGATTTTAACTCCAGTGTCACTGAAGGTGCTACATTAGTAGCAGCTGAGTTAAGACGCTTAAAACCTGAGCACATATTTCTCTTCGACGCCGTAAACACGGCACTGATCCCGCTATCCTCTGAAATCTTCACCAACATGGATAGCGTTAGAAACATCATTTCGCAAATCAGACCCAAAAAATCAGCCGGATCTGATGAAATATCTAATTTTGTTTAAAAAAAAAAACTTTCCAACTCGGCCATCAAATTCCTCACAGTTATCTTTAATAACTGTATCAATAATGGATACTTTCCTAAGGTATGGAAGGAGGCAAGAATCCTACCCATTATCAAACAACAGAACAACACCGACATCAATAACTTCAGGCCAATTTCTCTCCTTTCCGATTTTGGAAAGATTTTAGAGCGAATCATTCTTAACAAAATGCAATCTTCTGCAGACAGCCCTGTTGATCCAATTTCAGATTTTCAGTTTGGCTTCCGCAGAGGGCACTCGACCCTCCACGCGCTTCTTAAACTCCAAAACGATGTGGTCTTGAACCTCAGAAACAAATGCTGCACAGTGGCTTTTTCACTCGATGTGGAGAAAGCGTGTGGAGGGACGGCCTCCTCTCTAAAATAGTGTCACTCAACTTTCCCCGTCATACTATTAGTATCCTCGAAAGCTTCCTCACACACAGGTATTTTTATGTACAAATCCAGGGCACTAAATCCCAAACCTGTGAATGCAATAGCGGAGTGCCTCAGGGCTCCATCTTAGGACCACAGCTCTTTATAATTTGCTTGCACGACTTCCCGCATTACATCTCGGATAACATCCTAGCATCAAGAGGTCTCCTCTACGCGGACGACACCATAGCATACTCTAGTCACGAGTATCTAATTATTGCCTCCCGCCAGTTAGAAAAACACATTAAAGTAATCAACGACTACTATAATACCCGAGGTATAAAACTTAACATCCCTAAGACCGAATTAATCTGTTTCAGAAACGCTAGCGGGAAGGGGCCCGAGGGGGTCGTCCGAGAAAGTAAAAACATTTCCATTAGACTAAACGGGAACACCATTCAACCCAAAAATTAAAAAAAAAATAGGGTAAAATATCTCGGTGTCAATTTCAATAACTTGTTCAAATTTAATAAACACACCAGAATCAACCTGGAAAAATCCAAAAAAGTTTCAAACATGCTTATGCCCTATCTTAAGCATAAAGCCCTTAGTAAAAAATCTAAATTACTATTTTACAAGACCCTTATTATGCCAATAATGTCTTATGTGTTCCCTTTTTGGTTTTCCATTTCCCCAACGGCTGCGTTGGAAATGGAATTGCTAGAGAGAAAGTTTTTGAGGCTCTGTGCCGACATAAACTATGAAAACCAGACGAAGAGATTTTCAAATGCTCATCTACACGCTGAAACCAACACCATTCCGTTTCTTAGATAATATGCTCTTCTTCAAATGAAGAAGACCATATCTAGACTCGAGCTTTCTGATAACGAATTGATGGAACACATCATCTCATCTCAGACTGGATCCTCCTGGGACAGTGTCAATTATCTTTCGCCCATCGGTATCTCCTCGAGAGATTTTGATCCCACAGAGATATCTCCTCCACAATTTTACCTAACTACCACGCCAAATCAAAATCGTGGCTATATTTGAATTCAAAAATGAAAATTCAACTCTTACTTTAACTGCCACCTTGTAATAATACGAAATTGGACTTAAAAGAAAAAACAAATAATGAAAATACAAGAAAACAAACAATACATTTCAAGAAAGAAGAAAAATCTCAAAACTGAACATAAACATCTTCAACCGTTACCTGATTTTTTAAAATATAAATTCAAAAAAAAAAAACAAATAAAAACATTACATTATCAAACATGCTACGTTCTCATTAATTGGAGGGCAGTACTTACACTCTTAGGTTTTGTTATTTTCCTAGCTTTAAACATACTTTAAAACATATTTGCCAGTATAAATGCTCTAATTTCAATGTATTAATGCTTTAATGTTTGCAACAATCCTAATGATCCTATACTAATAACTATGTAAAAACCTATGCGATAATATCTTGTATTTTTTGTACTTAGTGTAGAGCGCATTTAAACAACAAATGTGTCTTTTATTAAAATGTATTTTAAAATGGCAATCATAGGGCCAATGCTCAAAAAAAAAAGAGAAAATCAATCTTATATACCAAAATGTACCTATCTCTACAACTTGCTTATCGAGTCTTCCACTTCAAATATTAAACATTCCTAAAATGCTGCTCATACACATTCGTATATTGTGATAGTAATAGTATGTTAAATGTATATATAGCGCTCTCGCTCTATTAAATCAAAGAATCAAAAGAGAGAACAAAAAAGAAAAAAAAAAAAAGAAAAAGACAACCAAGTGTAAGAAACATTTTCGTCTCATACAGCACTACTGGCGCATATCTCGTATGTATTTAAGTTTGTAAGTTAGGTTAAGTTTATTGTATATTTATATAGTGACAACCGTCTCATGTGATTTTTCAGAGCAGACTAACTTTATATATTTTATATAACAAGTGACCGCCACGAGGCTTCTCATAAAAATGTAATCGAAAAAGAAGGCAATACATTATAGCCGCTTTAGTATATATTAAGCTATCGATAGAATAAGACAAATATGTAACACGAAACCTAAAGACTTAATAAAATTTCAATTCAATTCAAGTAAAAAATGTGAAATGTTTATTTTTTCCGATAATAATAGAAATGCAAAAGTAGTTTCCAAATATATTATTTGAGTTTTATTTCCAGTTATAGTTAAATTAATTTACTTCCAATACCTTAAGAAAACCCATATGACTTACTGTGTCTTTTTTATTTTGTTTTTATGAAGTAAATTTGTAGGTACAAATATTCGTGTTCTGCAATCAAATTGTTTATGGTTTAATATTTTAGAATTGATATATTTAATAAATAAATCGATTTAAACATTTTTTAACAAATTCTATATATTTCAAAATTAAGTCCATCTGTGAAGCAATGCGTAACCTAAATCATTGACAAGAACATTAACTGTTTGCTACATCACCTGCTTCTGCCGATCATTCTGTCCAGCCAGAAGGCTGTGGGATTTCCTTGTCCGTCAGGTATAAAATTGAAAATTAAATCAAACCTCTGCACAGCAAAATAAATGTTTATTTCTTTTTTTAAGTCCCACACTCAGGATATGCTTCAGAACCTCTTTGATGTTCGCTCTACATCTACATTAAGTGGCGTCAAAGAGAAGATATATTTTTGCTATAGTCAGTTAGTTTATTTCTTCTAGCCTGGCTCGAGAAAAAGACGAAGACATAAGACGACTGACTGTACTTGTACTCGAGACTTTTGTTGCCACTTACATGTCTCTTTTGGTTCATGCTTAAGCATCATTAATTGTCACATTCTATACAGACTGATTGGACAGAAATTTACCAACTCTACATGGTGGTCACTCTTCGGTGGAGGCATTAAGAAACTTCTACGTAAAGCAATTTCACAAAGTCATCAACACAGATTAGCCACATGAAGATGAGAATCCCCGGCAGCCATTTTAATTTGCCAACAAGCTTGGACTGGCAGTTATCAGATAAAAAATGAGAATGTGTGCATAAAAACCTCACACACCTGGTTAAATTGTTGTTGCAATTCACATCTATTCATCGACGCGGGAAAAAATTACAAATACAACAATGTAAACAAATGGGCTTTGGAGGGTGAAACGTACGAAACATTCTCATCTTCATGTGGCTAATCTGTGGTCATCAAAGACAAAGTTTCCAGTCGCAAAGCTATCAAGATACCAGATGATAAAGGAGCGAGTTAAATGAAATATGAAACCAATTGCAATTCAGTATTCCTAGTAGCAGAGTTCGGGTATAAAAGAATGCCAACTTACTGGAAACAATTTGTTTCACCAGAAATGTGAATTGTGTCATATTTCTTAATAAAGCCATCCCATTTCGGTAAGTCACTATTGGTCAAAGTTTCATAATATTTATTAATGTGGTCTTTTGTTTAGGATGAGGAGTATGATGCTGATGATTCATATGCATGATGAGGAAGAATTCGGAGATGCTGAAGAAGTTTTCGGCCATGCACTAAGTACGACTAAACTGTAAGCTAAGAAAAGATATTAACAAACACTCAAATCCGATGTCATATTCTGGGAATATTATGCGATTGTCCATAATTAAGCTAACATCATTTAAAATGAAATAAGGCCATGCGGTCTAATTTCATTTCCCGACCGCTGCCTTATTCAGCTTGATGTGTGTACATTAACCAATTTACAGTATACCGAGGAAAGAAAATGTACGTGTGTATTTTACTTGGGTTATGGGTTGTTTTGTTTTTCAAGCTATGATGAAGATTTTGTTTTGCACATTAAAAATATATGCATGACTTGATCGCACGAACTTGCTCTTGTAGTGAACAACTATGTGTAACTGCAAATTGAGAATGCATGATGTACATATTTAATAAAAAAAAACATTAAGTGTCAAAAAACAAAAATAAATGATTTTTTGTTTATTCATAAAACAAAGTCTTTCAAAAATTTATTTAAACTACTGAGAAGCAGCAGATTGTTCAACTATGGAAAAGATATAAGGGAATAACCCAAAAATAAGAAGTGGAATACCTTATTCCTTTATGTGAATTTTTTGACAAAAACCTAAAACGCAGTTTTGTTTACAATAAACTTGTTTATTACAAGTGCTAAGTGTTATCAAAATCAGCCATTTTCCAGAAAATTTGAAAAAAAAAAACAAAATATTTGTATGGCAGCTTTCCGTTCAAGAAGAGCTAAAACAAAAATTCGAATTTCCCCTCTAGGGAATTACAATAAAATGCTCTGTAGCAAATTTTAAGCTAATCCGTCCACCAACTAAAGGCTCTAGCTCAAACTACAGTGGACGCACAGAGGCACAGGCGCACAGACGACGGACGGCATGAAACCCACTTTTTTTAACTTCTCGATCATTGTAGTGTTAGTTTTGAATACAACATTGAATTTTTGTTGGAAGTTTAAAGATCAATAATTAGTTGATCTTATTTATTTTTGTCAAGGGATGGTTGATTTTCATTATTATTTATGTATTTGAAATGCTAAATTTAATTTTAAGGTTTTTTCTCAAGATACTCGCGATCAGTGCCAAGGCGGATTGCAATCTCTTGGTATTCTTGACGAATGCTAGCAATTAACTTGGGACAGCCGAGTGTTTGCAATTGCGATGCTGAAACTCTGAAAAAAAAACAATAAAATTCGGTCAATAAAATCAAAAAAAAAAAACATTATTTTGTATTTGTTTACCTTGAAGTTAGTGTTCTCCTGAAAATGTTACGACTGGAGTTCTCGTCCAAAGTGGTGTATCTGGGCAAACATTAGCTAATTGACCACGTCGAAGGTGTTCTTCTTTAGCTGCTACATTTGAGAAAATTACTCGATCAGAAGATACTCCTGTAAAACAAAATGCAACCTGTCAAAGAGAAGAAGAGAAAATTACACACTTTGATCCTCGATTGTCTTTTTGATTTTTTGTTTTCCAACAGCTGGGAAACGCAACAGCCACAAAACTGAATTTGGCACATGTTTAAGTACATAGACCCACAATTGCAATGTCAATGGATCGATCTTTTACAACTGATTGAAGTTGCAGTACATTATTTCCTCGTCGGGCAGGAGATACTGGGGTCTGGTTGTTATTACAATATTTTGTGGAACCTCCTCCTTAGTTGCTGCTTTGTTGTTTGTCTGTGTGGTGGACAATCCGTTCTGCATAACAACTCCATTCAGTGATGTTTTTAGATATTTATAGACCTTTTCAAGGCATAAGTTAGCGTGTCTGGCTGCAATTGCTTTACGGAATTCATGTGTCACAGGATATAGCATTGAATGATGAGGATCAACTGGTGGCAAACGATTCTTTTCCAGCTGTTCAGCAACAATGCTGACCAATTTCTTCATGGGTGCCTCATAGTCTGTCCAGTCGTATACAATCTGCCTGATTGCAGGATATTGCCAGTCTTTATGAATACTCGCCAAATTACTTAGAGCGTGAGCGAAGGCCGGATTAATTTGTATAGCTCGGGTATAGTATTGAAGTTACCCGGCGACATCGACATCCCGTAACAGGCGTGTGGCTTCTCCGATGTAACCTTCTTCGCGTTTTATATTTGCCAAATTGTTGAGAGTCCGCATGGCTGGGACATAAGCTACTTTACTTTCGGTAACGAAGTAGGAAAAGTACCTCTTTTCTTTTAAGATCGCATCGAAGGCAGTCTAATTTCTCGTTGTAATACGTACTTACCTGCTGTATAAAAAAAAAAAATTTAATTTTATAACTGCCTATAGGCAAATCAGTGACTCGAAAATAAAATAAAGCTTATAAAATAAAATGAATTCGAGACAAGGTAGCAGAAACTCTAAGGCTAGGCGCGCACATGCAATTTTTTCGAAACTGAATAGTTTAATCACTAGTTGAACGATGATCGCGCATATAAGCAACTTAAAAATCAACGACCGAGATAAATCAACACACAGACAACATTTATTCAGTTTTTCTTTCTCTCAATTTCTATTCCTATTTCAATTCCTGTTCTTAATAAGGAAAGAAAGGGATAAATATGTACATGCATTGTTTGAAAAAAAACAACACTTGAACAACACTGTCAAATCCAAACGAACACATGAGAAGAATATATTTTGTGCATATATAATACTTAGCTCGTCACACTTAATAAAATATTGGAATGAAATACACCAATACACACATCGCCGAGAAACTATTTGGTTGCATGTGCGCGCATCTACGTTTGATCACGTAGGACACACGTATTTTTTTTCAGATTGAGCAACAGTTCAATCTTCGCAATCAACAGATGAAAGAGAAAACCAATATAATTGGGATGTAAGGCTGTTCTTTCCTTCTGAATTTTTGGTGAAAGGAAAATATTGACTGCAACGATTTTCTCTCTTGCACTCAAAGTAAAAAGTTCAACTATTTGGTTTAATGTGCGCGCAGTTACATATAATTGGGTGTAACACAAACTGAGGAACTGATTTGGGGCAATCGTTTGATTTGTGTCAAAACACAAACTTTTAAGTTGCTCGAATCGACGACTGATTAGTTTTTGCATGTGCGCGCACTCTCAAAAAAGTCCATGGTAGTCACTTGAGCAACCAAACTGTTGCGAAACTGAAAATTGCATGTGCGCGCCTAGCCTAATACGTATTATAAGGATAAAATTATCCGGTAAGTTTATCCCGAACTGTGATTTGTGCGGTAGTTTTTATATAATTTTTTTTTAACTATATAGAACAATTTGGCAGTCGGTATCATTTAACGACTGCCCAACTTAAAAAGTGTCCGAGCCATCCCACAGTTTTCCGGGAAATCAAGGGCCCTTCATAACAAAGAAAAAAAAATAAAAACCAGGCAAACAGCACAATAGCAGGCCGTACCTAAATTGGGCTTTCCTTTAGGATTCATAGTCACATGACCAGATATCGTTTGGACTAAAATATACCTACATATATTTATAGCTACTGTAGCCTAGAGGGTAACAGCGACCAAAAAATCGAAGCCCAAGCACAGGAGTCGTCCGGTTCGAATCTCAACCAATCCGAGTTGTTTTTTTTATATTTTTATTGTTAAAACTATTTTTTTAATTCCTAACGTGAATTTTATTAATTCAATTTATATTGTACCTTTAACGGTCAACGAGAGAGTTGGTATCGAATCGATATCAGAGAGTACAGCTACGCGAATCGTACAAAAGAAAATATAATTGAACTCGCGAAAAGTGATCAACATATATATTTATATATATATATATATAGGTATAAATATCACGAGGAAAAGGGTACTATAAAGTGTACCTAAACCTTCACCTTCAAATCCAGCAGCAGTGGCCACTTCTTCAGGATACAAGGGTGAGTAAAAGTTTTAACCATTTGAAAATTATTTAAAAAGAAAATATAAACTTATACACGTAAATATATAACAAAAAAAAGAAAGAGAATACTTACGCGAGTTTAAAGGTAGGTTTTACGAGGGGAATAAAGTGCTAATGTGAATACTAGAAAAAAGAGGATTTAAAAATTCCAAGTTTGAAATAAAACGAAGACGTAGTCAAATAATTTGATATCGTTTTTGAAACCCTCTAAAATTTGAATTGTACGAAATATTGAAAAGAAATTTTTAACAGCAAACAATAATTTTAATCATTGTTATATTTGAACATAAATGAGATAGTAATATCAGACAGCATGAAGACCAAGAATGTTTTTAATAAAGCTTGAGAAAGAAGTTGAACGGAAAATGAGTGGTTAAATTTTTTTTAAGAAAAGGATGAGAAGGAGAAAGAGTGAGGGATGATGAGATGATGGGAGAAGAAGCAACCAGGAAGGGAGGGATGGAGAAGAATATCTCGCGCATCGAAACACCTTGATGCATAGCTGGCAAAATAATTTTTTGTAATGAGGGCGATCGGTCCAAGAACCACACGCACCGCTGAGCTAAGGGTTCGCCAGCAAGGACCGTAAGGCAAAAAGGCCCGCTACATTATCATTTTTTTCTAAACAATTGCAATTCTTCAAAGAAAACACGCACATAGATAAATAAAATTACAAAGAAAAAAAGGATTTTATAACTCGTTGACAGCCATTAGTAGGGGAGAAGAGGGAGACTTGATCCCCTGAGGAAGACTTGATTCCCCTTATATCTCCAGTTCCAAAAGAGTAAAAAAAGCCTATTTGGCAATATTGTAATGTATTTTCGAAATCATATCCATGTGTGTATTCCAGTCTTCATTCAACTTGCGGTGATTGAGCACGTGGCAGTTCTTAGATTTTTTGTGATTCGTATATATTTTGTACGGTTCTGTCGATTCTTACTGTTCTGTTGTTTTTTGTTGTAAGTACCACAAGCTATTTTTAGTATTTTCTAAATTATTTAATGAAGATTTGTATAGTATTTAAGTTTAGTTATGTGCCCTAAATTAATGTTGATAATTTTATTTTAGAATTTGCCCAAACTGGGAGACTTGATCTTATACGGGAGACTTGAGCCGTGGATCAAGTCTCCCCAGGGGATGAACTCTTGCATACCTGAAAACGAGGATATCAGCGAAGTGGTTCAAACTGATGTCATTAAAAAATTAACAAATCTAACTTTAAGATCATACCTACAGCAAGCGCGTGTAGTTTTTTGTTTTCCCAAAATCTCTGCGTCTATTCTAAATCAAATAGATTTAAGAAAATTCTAAAAATGATCTTTTCTTTTGTGTTCCTTTTTTAGTGTATGTGTTTAAACACCAATAAAACAATGAAGTTTTAGTTAAAGAATAATAAATATACTTTTATTACAAATAAAGACAGATTTCTTTTACTTAAATAAACAGAGATTTCGTTAGGTCAATCTACAACCAAGCTAATAATTGAACTCGAATATTTCTCTCGGCAACAGAATCTGTTTTCTCTTTCTAGTTCTTGGTGTGACAGCTGCTGGTTTTGCTTGATGGTCTTGTGTTTGTGTTGGTGCTGGTTGCACCACTGAAGTTGCTGCCACATCTACTCCCCCACCAGTGACAATGTCACGATTATTATTGTTTTTGAAGGAGACTTTTTTTTTATTTGTGCATTTTGCTGGAGAACTGGAACTAGATACTGCTTCATGTTGTTGCTGCTGCTGGCTTCGAGTGGATTCTGGTGTTCTTGTTAATCCTAATTGTTGGTCCTCGCTCTGATTGGATTCCGGTGTTCTTGGTAATTCGGATTCTTGCTGCTGGCTCTGAGTGGATTCATCATTTGTATTATCGTTTGGCAAAATGATTTGTGCTGGTCTGTCTACTTGAGCTATAAATGCAGGTTTGAGTCGATCCACTGATACGTTCACATCTTTATCATTCATCCTAAGCGTAACATGTGAGCATTGGTACAGATCCTTGAGAACGAATATACTCGTTTTGATGTGATGTGGAACAGGTCTTAGCATTCGCATATGTTCAAGCAGTTTCTTGTCAAAGATTTGAGGATCTGCATCAGACATGTCTTCGTTCGTGAAAAACTCGTTTGGAAGTCTGATGTAAGTTCCATAAAGCAAATCAGGTGCTGACGCCCTCAAATCCTCTTTATAGCAGGTTCTTAGACCAAGAAGTACTGTTGGTAGAAGTTCTGTCCATGGAGTTGTTGAATGACACATTAATGCTGTTTTGAAGGATATGTGCCATTGTTCAATCATCCCATTTGCCTGGGGATGATACGCTGTTATTCGGGCACGTTTAGTTCCTGTCAAGTTGGTCAATGCGTTGAAAAGTGCGGACTAAAATAGCGTCCCTTGATCGGTGGTTATTGTTTTAGGACAACCAAATCTTGCAATCCAATGGGTCCAAAAGGCTGTAGCCACAGTGTCAGCAGTCATATCCTTTAGTGGAATGGCTTCCGGCCATCTAGAAAATCGATCAATCATCGTGAGGCAATATCTGTAACCTTTGACAAGTGGCAGGACAACCAAATCCAAATGAACATTGTCAAAGCGGCTGTCTGGCATGTCCATGTGATTAGGTTGCAGTTTGTTATGCCGATGAACTTTTGCTGTTTGGCATGCAAGACAGTTTCGATCCCAGTTAATGACGTCTTTCTTCATAAATGGCCAAACATATATTAGCTTGATTTGCTGAACTGTGGCTTTTCCACTAGGATGTGAGAGACCATGCACGGAAATGAAAATTCGTTTTCCAAGTTCTTTGGGAACGTATAGTCTCACATATCTTGTTGAAACATCGCAGTAGATCGGAAATTTTTCAGCTTCTAGATGGACGATTTGAAGCTTGAGGGAGTTTGTTCCTTCAATGAGATTCGAAGAGTGTTCTTACATCGATATCTATAGCACTGATCTCTATAATACACTGGATAGTGTATTCATACAAATAAGTTGACTCCAATTGAAGATTGTTATATTATGAAGCTGCCCTCGGTCTCGTATAACAGTATAACTGTATAACATAAGGAAACTGCCAAAAGTGACAGTGACAGAACGTGAATGTTCATTCTATTTTGCAAATCGTAAAATTTAAAAAGTTTGTCATTATTTGTTTATTTCGTGCCGTGGTTAGTTTATTAATATTAAAAGTCATATAAAATATACCTATGTACTTCAGTTCTGTGCTTGTTTATTTGTATTTTATTTATTTTTTTTTTAACCGCAGGCAGTGGTTAAGGTCCGTCCAGTCACCCAATGCACAAGTGAACCAGAGTGCCAAAAATTAGCCAGTGCTGGTGCCAATGCAGATGCCAGGACTTGGGACACTGTCTAGGGTCATTGTCTTATAGTTATAGCTGGTAAGATGTCTTCTATTCAAATTCTATTCAAATTCTCTGAAATTATTTGTCTTTTTCTCTCAGGTCACGGGATGTCGGTAAAGTCTCTGCGATGGGGGGGATCCGGTCTGCTTTTCACATCATCCGAAGTCCCCACCGTCAAGATGTGGCGGGCTGCCGACGGAGTTCTTTGTAAAACTTTCATAGGTCATGAACATTGGGTCAACTATATTGCATACTAAGTAATTACATATTGTGTAGTCCGAACAAGTCCACACCAACCGATAAATAAAGAAATACACCGAAATTTCAAGTAACTTCTTCAATAAATTTAAAAAAAAACATTAAATAACAAACAAAATTAAAAGAAAAAAAAAATACAAGTAAATATTATCGAAAACAAACTCAATTTCATTAATTTGTCACCCAAAAACTTAATTCTTGTGTAACATACAAACATTCCAACCTAACCAAACCGAAAAAAAAAAAAAACTAAAATCATGGTTGTCAATTGTCCAACATGTGGTGTTACAATTTCAAGATCAAAACCAGGTGTAAAGTGTAATGATTGCAACAGGGAATACCATATGAAATGTGGAAAAATTAATAACGCTGTTATTGCTGACATCAATTCAGGAGCAGTTAGGTGGAGATGTATCCCATGCCAAAATAACCCTAACCTCAATTCGTCATCTATTTGCACGAGGAACTTGACAAACCTTCTCTAGTGCTCTAAAAAATATCGAGGAAGAAATCAACAGGATAAAGGCAACACAACTCTCTTTCAACAACTCGATCACAAATATATCAACAAAATTAACACAACTTAACAAAATTACTAGTATTACTATAGTAGACTGGAAAGATTGGAAACAGCTAATCAAATCATCATCAAAAACGTCCCAGCTACCGCTTCAGAGAATCTAAGGACAGTATTTAATAATATAAAACACAAATTAAATAATAGCCGTGTTTTTTTCGCAAGTCCATATGTATTTGTCGGAAAAAACGACATCGGGACTAATAGTTTTACACGTAAATACAACAACAACTTAAATCCATATAGACTTAGCTAAGTCCAGATAATTATCGGGACTTACGTACTGTAAGTAAGAAGTTCCTAAGTCCCGATGTCGTTTTTTTCGACAAATCCATATGGACTTGCAAAAAAACACGCCTAATGTTCCCATCGACGAACACGACCTCATCGAAATTTTCCGTAAGCCAGTGAGGAAGCCCCAGGTGACCTGCCCTGGTGAAAATAATATGAACGACCATATAAATCGCAACACTCCTATTATTGTGAAATTAAAAAATCAACATTCCTTGCTGCAGTCAGAGCAAATCCTCTTCTCAAAATATCTGATTTGGGTTTTAATGTGGATAATTTAGATAGTTTAATTATAATTAATGAAGTTCTTTGTTTTTCAGACACTATATTGTACAGCCAAGCCAAAGCGCACAAAGAGACACACAACTTCAAGTATTTATGGACCAAACATGGAAAGATCTTTATGAGGAAAGATGATACCACTCGAATTTATAGAATAACCAGCTCTATTGGTCTGAGCAAAGTTATATAGTAAGATCATTTATTTTTCACTTTAACAGTTCTTAATTTTGCATATTTTTAAATATGAAAATCAATATTTATTAACAAAATATCAACCGTATGAAAACTAAAACACATGACGTAAAATTAACAATACAAAACTCTAATTACGATATAATTTGCTTGACCGAACAAATTTATCAAACGATATAAATAGTAGTGAAATTTTCGATTTGAATGTGTATAACGTCTTTCGTAAAGATCGTGATTTACAAATATTTAATAATCTTGAATCGGGTGGTGGATGTTTAATAGCAATAAAAAAAAATATTCAGGCTATGCGGTTAATTCAATTAGAAACTCCGAATGAAGATCTCTGGGGATGCCTCAACGGAAAAAGTAATATAAAAACATATATATGCTGCTGTTATATAAGACCCAGATCATCTAACGAGGTATATAAACACATGTGTGATAGTCTATCACAGAAATCAGACATGTTTTCTTCTTACTCATCTCTTATCTATTTGGGTGACTTCAATGTACCTGAAATTTCATGGGAGTTTGATAACAACTCTAAGGCAATGGTACCTTCCCACTACACCGGCCGCAAAGCAGAATCATTGATCTTAGCAACCTCTATGTGTAATCTGTTACAATACAACTCGGTATAGAACACTGATTCCAGGTTACTGGATCTTGTGTTCTCAACTTTACCTAACGAATTATTTTCGGTCGAAGCTTGCACGTTTCCGTTATCTATAGTTGATCGTTACCACCCGCCACTATTAGTCAAATTTGACATGTCCCTTCCAAGTTATCTACCTGAAATAAATTTTGTAAAAAGAAATTTCTTTAAGGCAAATTATGAAGAGATTAACTCCCAACTGAGAGTTACTGATTGGACCTTTCTCTACAATATGAACATGAACGCATCTGTTGAAAGTTTTTATGAAGCTTTAAATAATTTAATTTTGTCTTTTGTTCCAGTAAAAAAACAGCTGAACATTAAATTTCCATGTTGGTACTCGCAAACCCTTATTAATCTTTTCAAAGCAAAAAACCGGTTTCACAAAAGGCTAGGAAAATTTAACCGGCAGGATGATAGAAAAATGTTTAAGTACTTGCGTAGTCTGTATAAAAAAGAGATTAACCTACGTTATAAGAAATATGTAGATACTATAGAAAACAATGCTAAGTACTTTTGGTCATATACAAAAAAGCTCAGAGCGACCAACTCTATACCATCAATAATATCATATGATAACATGACGTATTCTACATCATCGACGATTTGTGAAGCCTTTTCCATGTTCTTTAAGAATAACTATTCTGACCATACATACAGTAACACCTTTTCTTTATATGGTTCCAGTGATTTGGGAAGCGAAACTGTGAGTAATTTAAATATAAGTCTTAGCGATGTAAGTTTTGTAATTGAAAGATTGGATTGCAATAAAAATGCGGGCCCTGATGGTATTCCAAATGTTTTTTTCAAAAATTGTCTTGAAACTTTAAAAACACCAATTTGCATATTGATAAATAAGTCACTGCATATTACTAAAATAAGACCTCTGATCAACCCTAATCAGCATGGTTTCATAAGTGGAAGGTCAACTGTCCCCATTTTTTGATTTTTCTGTTGAGAGCTAGATATGAATCTAAAAAGTCAACTTTTGAAATACAAACTGAAATGAAAAATGTTAAATGCTAAGTTGAAGAGGAATGCAATTAGAACCTAGGGACATATAAACCATCCTCGTTACGCTCTTAGTTAAATCAGGCGGGGGCGGTATGTAAACCCCATTGAGTTTGTTCTGATAATCGAGAAAAGATTAAAAAAAAAATGTATGGATGAAGTTTTGCGTGTAGGTATATTATATTATACATTCCAAGTTTATTTAGGTAGATGTTATAGAGGGTAGTAGCCAGGGGGAAATAAGAGGTACTGAGTGCCCCAACGGCTTTGATATTCATTTGATATTTTGTATTGAGATAATATTTTACCTTACGAGTTTATCTTGATAGGTGCGTCATCTAGGGCCAAAGTCAGTGGCCAAAGTTAACTGTACTTAACTTTAATGCTTCCTTTAATTAAAAAAGTAACTTTATGTCGTCATAAAATCGTTCCTAAATTCAAAGTTAGAGTGTCAGAAAGTAACTTTTAGTAATCTCCTTTCCATAAGTTGAAATAGTTAATCTGTAGAACACAGATATAATGCAATGTTTTTATTTTGTGGTTATCTTTGTTTACTTTTCGTTCTATTGATTTGTGTGTTTTCATATTGATTTCTTTATAGATTTCGGTTTTGAAATAAAAAATTGCACACATTTCTGCTCGATTTTTTCAACAATTAAGTCAAAAGAAATTTAATTTGGAAATTGTAGTTATGTTTTTAAGTGGGTTATAATTTTTGCTAAAAATTGAATGCAATTAAAAAAAGTTCAGTGATTATTCATTCCATAAATGCATCTCGATTTTTGTCAACCCATTCCTTCTATCTAATTACCATATTTTTAACTTTGGTCGTTCCTTAATCAAAAGTTACCCAAAGTAACTTCCTTAAATATGGCACTCCAATTTTAATTTTTGACACATTTACCATAGTTAAATATACTAGAGAAATAGAACGGAGCACAGGGGAGGCCAGAAATCTTTGAATAGAAGAAATTTTGTCATATTAGTTAATGCTTTACTTTTTTAGTAACTCTAGATGATTTGGCTACAATTTAGCTTTCTAACTTTATGTTTGTCATTTTGTATTTATATAATATTTTGCTTTCAAAGTTTTTCTAGACACATACTGTGGTCGGCATATATATTTTGACCAACACATTTTTGTTTATATCTTTCTTTTAATTCATAGAAACAATCTGAAAAAATACATCATAATGTTTTGATAATAAGCTTTCAAAAAAGCATATGTAAATTAAAAAAAACTAATGTAATTATAATTACATAAAAAAATTATATTTCAAAAATGTATGTGGCAAAAGTAATTTGACAAATTTAAACAGGCTTACAAATACCACTTTTCTGTTTGATATACCGAGAGGCAAGAATTTTTCTTAGCATACTTTTAGTTTTGGCGCTGAGCACAAATCTGAGATTTCATGGTAACATGAAATTTCTTAAAGTTATGGGAAACTGGAATTGTATATTAAATGGGGGCTATCGTGAATAAAATTTCCTTGAGAATGTTTCCCTCCCTTGAACATTTGGAACGTGAATAATGGTTGAAAGTATCCATCGGAATCTAATGGTATTGGGAATAAATTTTCTGGGTGAATTTGGCTATCATTTCAATAAGCCAAATTTGAGCTCAAGAAGTGGAGCTGAAAAGTATTGGCGTTTCAAATTTTCGAAGATGGGGAATATTCCCTGGGAAATTTTATTCACGATAGCCCCGAATATGTTTTTTCTGTTATGTTGTTACTTTTTATTTCTAAGAATCTCATCTGATATTTTTATTAAATAATCAAACGAGCAAATAAATTAATATATTTGAAATGAAGGACTTGTCACCTTTAGACAAAACTAAAAAAGGTCCCAAATTTTCCTTTGTTTCAAGAATTCTAGTTGCAATTGTTATGGTTGCAGCAATAATAAGAATGCACTACGGCTGGACTTTGTTGCAAGAAATTAAAGCTCTACTATCGGAGGAAGAACAAATAAAATTACTGGTCATCACAGTGAAAACAACAAAATCAAAATCATTACAAGTAGGAACTTCAAATAGTTTTATAAATTTTTTTATTTTCAAGAGTTCTAGATATTTGTGGCGCAAATTATCTGAGATGGACGCTTTGGCCAAATAGTCAATTAATTGTTAGATAATCAATAGATTCCTGAATAAAAAAAAGAGTAAACTTTTGAGATTGATATTATTTGTTAATAAGAACTTATTATAAAGTTTTACATGAAGATGTAAAGAACAATATTCAAAGTACTTTTACACAAGTATAAATAATAAAAATGGTTCAAATAACTGCTCTAATTATTTCCTTCAGCGTTTTAAATGATAAAAACAGTACAATTATTTTATGAATAAGAACAAATACATTAATTTACTAAGGTTGACGAAATATTCAAATTTCCCAGTTGGCCATTAAAAAGGATGTCATTGTTTGCTTTTTCCGCGATGATTCTCTGGGACATCTTCATTCTTTGTTACATTGTAGGGCAACATTCGTATGTCCTCCTCTCCTCCTTATTATCTCTCCTCATTTTCCCTCCTCAAACAAAAGTTCTTCAAATGTCACAACCTGCGACAATGTCACGAATTTTTTTCGATTGGGACATTTGAGTTTTGAGGAAATAGTACTCATTACATAAAACTTCACACATTCATTCGTTTTTCATTTTAAGACAATCGTCCTCTTCCTCATTCTGTTGCTGTTGGTTTGGTGGGAGAGAGAATGTACTAATGTAGTGAAGTGAGTGCGAATGTTAGTGTGGTTTGGTGGGAGAGAGAATGTACTAATGTAAATGTAGTGAGCGTAAGTTGTTATAGTATAAAGTCAGTCCTCTTTATCATTCATCGACAACGACAAGTGAGAAGTAAGAATAGTTTTTTTTCCTGGAAATGGAAATGGAAACGATGGAGTAGAGAAATATTTGTTGTTGCTTTTATGTGAGGTGTGAGGTAATACATTTTTTTGCTTTGAGGTGATGGGACATTTCAGAGTGGTGTATGCGACATTTGTATTGCCTCATGTATGAGGTACCCATCACTATTCTTCAGTCTTCTTCGTCTTCATCATCGCCAACATCAGTCAACACACATCTATACATACACCAATAGAATCAGCACCAGCGCCGTCGTATACAAAAGAGTAGTCAATAACTACCAATGCCGTCGTTCTTAAAACAGGAGTATTAAAAAGTACATAAAATACATAAAATAGCGTCCAAGTAAACCGACCAAAACGAAAAGAAAAAATATTGCAAAAGTACAGCGAGTAGATTAATATTTCTTATGCATACAAAATTTATTAAAAATACTTTTTCGAAATATTCTTTCTTACAAAATATATTGAACAAAATTATTAAATTTACAATATATTGAATAAAATTATTAAATATAAATTTTCTATTGTAAAGCATTCTTTTAAATGATATATGTTTCGTATTTTCAATAAATATTAATGATTTTTTTTTCTTTTGGTTGACTCCTGTCTGAGACATAAAAGGCGGTACAAGTTGCTCACGGTTTTCGCAACTGTTTTCGTTTAATATATTACGCTTTCACAGTTACACTGAAGGTTACGGTTTATACAATTTTTTACGGTTGATTTCAATCTTAAGATTAATTACTGTGTATTAAGATTGTTGTAAATTACGATTATTTACGGTTATTACGGTGTATTGAGATTCTCGGTTCGGCTCTTCTCGAACTTTTCGCCAACAGCATGTCACTCGAGGACAAAACTAATAACGGAAATACCGGTTTACAGGGCCACAGGTCTACGGACGATGACCGTTTTGGAATAACCGCCCAGATTTGTGGTTCTTGCAAATTGAAACGCAGTTTCGATTAAAAAATATAACTCCGTCTAATACAAAGTACGATTATTTAGTGGCCTCACTAAATAATCAGACTATGGAGTCGGTGGCGGATGTGTTATTTTCACCTCCCGCCATGGAAACATATGAGCATTTGAAAAAAGTTTTGTTAGAAAGGAATAGGGACAGCTCGGAAAGGCGTTTGGACGCACTGTTAACGAAGATGGAACTCGGAGACATGAAGCCATCTGAGCTTTATAGGAGCATGGAGAGTCTAGCGAGCGGCAACAATCTAGTGAATGCGCCACTAGTTAAAAAACTATGGCTAAATCGACTGCCATCAAACATACGCGTTTGCCTCATGGCGGTGGAGAGTACACAAAATGAAAGTGAGCTTTTCGCGCTAGCCGACAGACTCCATGACTCCTCCCAAAGCAACAGTTCACAAGTTTCACAAATAAACGCACATCAGACATCTGATAACGCACTTTTGCAAAAACTTGTATTAAAAATTGAAAAACTTGAGACAAATTATGCAAATGCAAATCGTTTTAACAGGGCGTCCAGACGTTTTTCCCGCGATAGAGCTACAGGTAGCCACCGTTCGCCAAGCAGGACGAAGGAAAACAAATCGTTTTGTTGGTTTCATAGGAAATTCGGTATCAACGCGCGAAATTATTCGAAACAAAATTGTACTTTTCAACTTAATGCCAAGAATAATTCAAAAAACTAGTGCGCCAAATCTCAAACGCGGCTATGAGAAAGGCAAACTTATCACGCCGCCTTTTTATTCGTGATAAAAATTCAAAGCTACAATTTTTAATCGACACCGGTGCCGAAATTTCTATAATACCTCGGAAATTCAGCCAACATTTCTACGAACCAAACGATTTTATTCTGCTTACTGCGAACGGTGGAAAAATCCACACCTACGGTTGCAAACGATTAACAGTCGATTTCAATCTTCGACGCGCTTTCGATTTCACTTTCGTGATTGCTGATATTGATCACCCTATTATAGGTGCTGATTTTCTTCACAAGTTTAATTTAATCGTCGGTCTCAACAGCCGTAGAGTCGTGGATAAAAAAACCAAACTTTAAGTTAACTGTCTTTCCAAATCCGCGAACACTAGGTCACCCAAACTTTTTTCGATTCCGAGCGAATTCGGTGCTATCCTTGATGAGTTTCCGGAGCTTAAAGCCCCACCAGACTTCAAGTTACCGGTCAAACATGACGTTGTCCACCGGATACAAACAACTGGTCAGCTCCCTTCAGCTAGTGCACGAAGACTCAATCCGGAAAGGTTAGCAATCGCCAAGCGTCAGTTTCAGCAAATGATCGATTTAGGTATTTGTCGCGTTTCGAAGTCCCACGTCGCTTCACCACTTCACATGGTTCCGAAAAAGAACTCACTTGACTTCAGACCGTGTGGTGACTACCGATGGTTAAATAAAGCCACAATACCAGATAAACATCCGATCGCTAACGCTCAAGACTGCTCCGCTAACCTCGACGGTTGTTCAGTATTTTCGAAAATCGATTTAATACGTGCTTATCATCAAATACCGGTCGCAGAAGAGGACGTTCATAAAACAGCGGTCATAACACCTTTCGGGCTTTTCGAATTTTTACGAAAGCCTTTCGGAGTGCGCAAACTTTCCAACGTTTTATGAACAGCATTTTAGGTGATCTATCGTTTGTTTTCGTTTATTTAGACGACGTTCTCGTTTCAAGTAAATCGGTCGAGGAACATAAAACGCATTTACGAGAAGTTTTTCGAAGATTTCAAGAGCACGGGCTTAAGGTTAATTTGGCGAAATGCGAACTAGGAGTAAGCAAACTCGATTTCTTGGGATACTGCGTTTCCGAAAACGGAATAATTCCTTCGCAAGAACTAGTAAAAGCCATTAACGAATTTCCTAGTCCCGGCTCTATCAAACAACTTCAGCGCTTTTTCGGCATGATAAATTTCTATAATCGTTTTATGCCAAGTATGGCATGCAAGGCTAAAGTTCTTTACGAACTTTTAAAAGGCGTAAAAGCGAATAAAAAAGAAACAAAAAAAAACGATTTTTCAGTGGACAGACGCTTGTGAAGCAGCTTTTCAAGTTCTAAAAAGAGATTTGTCTCAGTGTACTATGCTTTTTCATCCAAAGCCTCTAGCGCAAACCAGCATTATGGTAGACGCGTCTAATGACGCTATCGGAGGAGTACTCCAGGAATACCATAATAACTTTTGGGAACCTTTAGGTTTCTTTAAAACTCGTTTGAGCCCAGCCGAAAGAAAATATTCTACGTTCGATCGCGAACTACTCGCAATTTTCATAAACGTTAAACATTTTAGGTATTATGTGGAAGGTAGACAATTTACCGTCTTCACCGACCACAAACCGCTCACAAACGCAATCTGTTCCAAAACTGAAAAATCACCTCGTCAAACGCGCCACTTAGAATTTATCGCAGAGTTCACTACCGACATTCGTTACATCAAAGGCATACAAAATATCGTTGCCGATACTTTATCGAGATCGTATGTCGAATTGATCGATTTTAACAACATTAGTATTCCAAGTCTTTTGAAAGAGCAGCAAAACGACGAAGAGCTCAAGTCACTCTTAGAACTTTCAAAAACATCTTTCAAGTTAGAAAAAATACACATTCCAATTAATTGTTATGAACACCTGAAAGTAAAGAATTCGATTAATAAAACGAAACCTTTGTACAAATGATCTTACCTTAGTGATGAATTCCTCTGAAACTCGCACCATCGCCAATGTCTTTATACGAAGCAAAGACATGGGAGGTTTTTCGAGGATATTTTGTTGACTTTTGGGCAGTTGTTCTGCGTTCCTCCTTCCATTGGTGAAAATGGTTCCTAGACAAACGAAAAATTTAAGGATTACATAAGTTGAATTGTAAAGAAAATATATTTCATTAAACTTACCAAAAATACCTTCCGAGCAGCTGTTGTGTTGGTTGTGGATGGTGTCCTGTGCTCCGTCCTATGTTCGCTGTAAAAATGGAAATTAATATTCAGTGTTAATACCATACAAACTCATACACTTATAATATGAACTTAAGAATAATGTTTTATTATTGCCTAAAACAATAATAAATTACAAATTAAATATTTACCTAAATTACAGCCAACCACCGACATGTTTGTTTGTTTTCGTTTGACGTTTCTCACTTTCTATAGCTTACCTCTTTCCTCTTGGTCGTGCGTGCGGTGGTCCTACTCTTGCAAAATTCATAATGGCCACTTTTAATCGGGAACGTTTTGAGATTCGGCATGTTCGACCAGTAATCGATGTCCTATCTAATAATAGATGTCGCTGTCTAAAAGTTGCCGGCAATCGACATACAAAAAAAGTTTCTAGGCATCTTTTAAAAGAAATTTTAGGAAATTGATTATTTCGTACGAATCTAAAAAGGGTATAAGGATGTTCAGGTATACTAAAATGACCCACTATCCCACTTGTGAAATTTTAAACCACCCACCTGTTTGTCGATGACATCCATAATCAATCGATTACGTTCAGAAAACATCATGAACGCAACCAATATCTGATGGCTGGTACTTGAGTGGCAGAAGAGCTTATATACTTCGTTGATTGGGAGATTGGGTAGGATGATTTAACCGCTTTGGCAAATAAACGGAACTAGGCAAAGACGAAAAAAGGGGGAAAGCACAAGAATTAAGAAAAGTTGTTGATTCATAGTGCGCAAACCCATGAAACGAAGAACATATTTTGTTACTTCCGTTCCGCCAGTTTACTTTTGAATGTAAAATTAAAATTATAATAAAGTTCAATAAAACATAGTTAGTTTCCATTCAGTGTTAATTGAGAATAAAGGGTACCTATACATTGTGCAGTCATTTATTACACGGCGGGGGAGCGCAGCACCTGTAAAACACGGGATTATTTCAACTATACCTACCAATTGAAAGTTTATAAGTTGACAATTATTTGGAATTATCCATCGGGCGATCACCAGATTTAACCTACAGATAAATGGTAGGGGTGGTCGCCGATTCATTTTGTATTCCACTGTGATTCCAAATCAAGAAAACTTCAGAATTCAATCGAAGAAGCAAAAATCGTAAAGTTCAATCCTAGAACATTTATACGAATATACGTATACATATATATACCCGAACTTTCATCAGAAATTTCGCAAAGAAAAAAAAAATCTTCAGTGGATATATCATATCTGTAAACACGGATGTATATATGTATGCACCGACATACGAATCGGTGCCTATACTATCAGTAACCTTCGCATAGAGCCTAGTTCGTTTTAATTGTAACGTACAAATGGATAGTTTTTTTTTTGACAAAAAATTTTGTTTCCAATTATATAAATTAATTGTATTGTATAATTACATATGTTGATGTGAATCTCTATACCTACTAATTTTGTTTTTTTGTAAATACCTCTTGTCTTGAGGGATTGAGTAAAGTAAATTCTTTTTCTTATAAGCGATCTTGTGGAATAAGTTTATTTCCCTTTTTATAAAGTTTCGCGTTAGGAGGAGATTTCGGGTTAGGATTCCTTCTCGTCCAAAAATTGAGCTCGATTTTAGGTAGGGTTGCTAATCCCCCCTTTGAAAAGTCCTTAATCGTTTGGCAAAATAAAATAAGAGGAAAAGTATAAAAGTCAACAAAAAAAAAAAAAAAGGGAAGCAAAATTTCCCACAATTTGAAAAAAAAAAAATAAAATATCTGTACGTATATGTATATGACATATATATGTATAGTTACCAAGGTACTTATTTTGTTTGAATTGTGATAAATTCTTTTTTCTTCAATTCCTCAGTGCTAGGTATCTTTTCATTTTTTTTTGTTAATAATTGTCTTATCTTTCTTTCGTTTGTAATTTTTTTTTATTTTTTGTACAATCAAATGGTTAAATACAAGTCATTATCATTAAAAGAAAAACCTTTCCAAAGGTTTACTGATAAGATCTATCCTAATCAACAAATAAAATTTTGAATTGTGCATCGTGCCAAGATGGTAAAAATTTTTGGTTTTTTTGATCAAGCGAATAGCTTGATGTATTTCTAGTTCTCTATTTTCAGGGCATGCAGATGGTGACGACATGATTCGGTGGATAAGGTGAGGAAGCTGAAATGGTGAGTTAGGTACAAGGGGGGGTCAAACTTCGACCGACGACCCCCAAGGTAGGGTGGGACAGGTCGAGCCGAATAACACCTCGGCGCCCTCTGGTGGTAACGTCCGTCTGCTACAATACTTTTTTTTCTTTACATTGGGTGATTTTTAAGCTGGTTTGGTTTTGGCAACACTGGTTTTGACAGCTGACGTGTGTTTAGTACCTTGTGTCACTGTCAAACAGCTTCAGTTTGGTTTGCAATTTAACCATGGATCGTCTTACAAATGAACAACGCTTGCAAATTATTGAATTTTACTATCAAAATTCGTGCTCGGTTCGAAATGTTCATCGCGCGCTGCTTGTGTTCAGCGATGAGGCTCATTTTCGGTTGAATGGGTACGTAAATAAGCAAAATTGCCGCATTTGGAGTGAAGATCAGCCAGAAGCATTGCAACAGCTACCAATGCATCCCGAAAAAGCCACTGTTTGGTGCGGTTTATGGGCCGGCGGCATTATTGGGCCTATTTCTTCAAAGATGATTCGAATCGCAGCGTTACTGTCAATGGTGAACGCTACCGAGCGATGATAACAAACTTTTTTTTGCCCGAAATGGAAGTTCTTGACTTGCATGATATGTGGTTTCAACAAGACGGTGCCACATGCCACACAGCACGCGAAACAATGGCGCAATTACGAGGCGAGTTTGGTGAACAGTTAATTTCACGTTTCGGGCCGGTCAATTGGCCGCCTAGATCGTGCGATTTGACACCATTAGATTATTTTTTGTGGGGGTATGTCAAGGCTAATGTCTATAGGGACAAGCCCGCTTCGATTGACGCACTGGAAGCCAACATCCATGCATTCATTCGTGAGATACCGGCCGATATGTGTGAAAGAGTATGCCAAAATTGGACTCAGCGGATGGGCTACCTGAGACGCAGCCGCGGTCAACATTTGCATGAAATTATCTTTAAACATTAAATTGCAAGGTTCAAACTATCGATTCAAATAAATATTTCATTCATTTTTTCGAATTTTTTGTGTTTTTTTTTTTAAAAAAGTTCTAAACCTCTTAAAAAATCACCCATTATATTCCTATAAATTTATTTTTTTTGGCATGTTTTATGTTTTACGTAATAGGTTGAATTTTTGTTTTTGTGGACAAGATCCCACACCGTTTCCGGCGAGCTAAAGGCCGTGCACTCGCAAGCATGCCAGTCCGCAAAGATAAAATCCAAAAATAATTCTTCTTAAAAAAAAACCACAACCAGCCTATTACAAATGGCGCCCGCAACGTTGTCCTTGTTTTTGTTTACCTTTTTTCCAATTTAAGTATTCCCAATTGTTTTTGTTTTCACCTTCGGAAACTCGTATGTCGTGATCGGGAAGTTTTTTTTGCAACATACCACCTTCACTTGCGACGAGACAACAAGAAGATGATAACAACAACAATTAACCTTCTGTTTTTGTTTGTCTTTACCCATCCTATAATGTTATAAATTTTACTTTTCTATCTTCTTCTTTTTAATTTTCAATCATCTGTCTTGTTTACTTTCAAAGTTTTGTGGCCTGTTGATGACGTAGTGTCGCACAGTTGCACAATTACTTTTTTTTCCTTTTTGTTGTGTATTGTTTATCTGGTTTCATTATGTCTACTATTTAAGGTCCCAGGCCAGTATAGTATTGCGAATGCAACTAGATAGCAACAAAATGTTGTTTTTGTCTCTTGTTTCAATTCTATGTTGCTACTTACCACTTAGGGGGAAAACATTCAACATTTGTCCGTCTGACAGTCTTCGAAAACTCTCTATTATCACCGCAATTTCAGCTCACCGAATTCGACAAAAACTTTCACCACCGAATCAGTTACCTGAAGCATCCCCGCAGTGATACATGACAACAAAACTAATTCAAAAAAAAAAAACAATTTTTGAAATATTACATTTTTCGATTTATTGAGTTATCTAATTTACTTAAATTTAACAATAATTTTGTTCTTTTTATACCTTTTCGTATATTTCTTTCACTTAAGAGTTATAGGCTCACCAAATAACCCATCTTTATATTTTTGGCTTGTTTTTCTTTGAAATCGTTCATTCGAAAAATTTTTTTTTGGAAATGAACCTTTTTTTTTGCTTTTCGATTTTAGTTCGAAATAAAGTTTAAGGCAAAATAGGGTTACCAATTTTTGATTGTTGCCTAGTGTTTCCTTTCTTAAATTTTTTTTTTCATTTTTTTTGTTATTGTTTTTTTTTTCAGTTTTGTCTTTGACATTATCTTCGAAAACATAAAAATCTTTGTTTTCTGTAGAAAACAAACTTTTTTTTATTTTTGCTTTTCGATTATTTGTATACATAAATTTCAGATAAAAACAGCATTACAATAGCTTTAGATTGTTACCTAGTTTTTTTTGATATTCTTTAAATTACTTTTCTTTCGTTTCATTTTTTTTTCTTTGTTATTTTTTTTTTGGTTTGGTTATTTATTTATTTACAACATTCTTTTTTTTTGTTCAAATTCAAATTCTTATTTGTATGCAACAGTTTCATTCCATTTTCATATTCTTTTTTTTGTACATTTGTTTTTTTTTTTAATAACGTTTCAAAACCAATTTCATTTCAAAATTTACAAATTTACTTTCGCTAATCTTAGAATTGTTTCTTATTTTGTTACAATCTACTAAAATTAATTATAAAATTATCAAACATAAATATTTGTGTCTTCACGAATTTCGACAACTATCTTATACATAATTGTGTCTAAATAATTGTTTTGAAAATTAAAATTTTCTAAACCTATTAACAAAAATGTCTTCTAAAACTGGCGCTATAAGGAAGAAAGGTTCAAGAGAATCGGCTAGGTTGAACCCGAACGGCCAAAAACTTTTGCTTACCGGTCTAAGTCCAAGAGTTCCGCTCAACACACCCTTATTAAATGTTAGCAACAACAACAGCAACGCAAATCAAAGCGAGTTGAATCTCATCCCATCTACTGAAGTCCGTTTTTCTACAACCACTCAAAGTACCGATCAAAATTCAGCTTTGGTTGATATGGATGACACGTTAAATTCACGTCCGCTTATTGCCCGAACGCCACAAGCAAACATCAACCAAATGCAAAATACAGTTCAAAGTCAAACATTGGATCAAATTCCAGAACAGCCGCAACCTCACGATATGAATGACATTTTAACTAACACGTCTGGTATTGGGCCCCTTAACACGTCAACAGAATCAAGTTCGATAACTGCTCCTACGTTCAGTAGTTTAAGCAGCTTAGGCGCAGGTTGTCTAGAGTCGGATCATAGTATCCAAACTATTCGCAATACCCATATTCCTGATAATGGAAACGCAGGAGCAAGTACAGAACCTATTGAATTTAGCTCGGTACCAAATGATTTAAAAGCTTATATCAATTATGCTTTGGTGAATGCTTTTGAGTCGTATTCTCGAACAACGAGTTCAAGCATATCCGAAAACGTCCAGAAAAACGTTAGGGCTGACTTCCTTGAATTCCTCAGTGATATTAATAAAGTAACTCTTCCTTTAAGAAGAGAAGAACCCACAACTAAGACCGCCCAAAAACCTACCGGAAATAAAAAGGACCCAGAGCCAAATCTTCACCAACATAAAACTAAACCACAACAAACGAAATCCCATCAACGAAATTTGCAATTTCATCAAAATTTTGCAAATTCAAACAGCCAGCAACAAGCTTATCAACATAATCCCATTCAACAGCAATCATTCCAAAATTTCAATAATTCGCAACAGTCAAATGTCAACCTTTCGCAACTACAAAATCGTGATAGTTTGCAACAACCAAATTTCAATAACGATCAACATCAGAGCAATCACTCTCAAAACCAACAAACATTTCAAAACCCGAACCATTTATTCCAACAACAACAGTTTCTTAGCGGGGCAAAACAATTACAGCCTCAATCAAGTCAAAACTTTGTAGCTCAACCACCATCGATTCAGAATCATCAATTCCAACAACAGCAATCCAACAATAGTCCATTAGCTCAACAATTTCAAAATCCTTTAAAACAACCACAACCAACCATTTATCCTATACAACAGCAACAATTTTCTCAAAATTCTAGTTACCCTAAACAACAACAAAGTGTAAGTCAAATACCGGGTCAAAACTTTCAATACAACAACACCCCAGCTGTTTCACAAACATCTTTCACATTCAAGCCTCTTCAAGGATTAGTACCAAATGCTGAAATGCAACCTCAAGTTCAATTTCCCTCACCTAATCCTGAAGTTGGAAATCCGAACGGTTTCCAACAAAGTCCTTCAAACTTTAATATGGCACCGAATAATATTTATTATAACAGAAGTTATAAAGATGTTATAAAAATTGATAGATGGAACTTGAAGTTTGATGGTACACCAGAGAACTTGTCTGTTGAAGACTTTATCTTTCGGCTTGAGACCTTGCAGAAACAATATGGTTGCCCTTGGTCTGAAATTCTTAAACAATTTCATCTCACACTTACCGGTGATGCGGCAACTTGGTATTATCAATTTCATAAAACCAATCACCAACCAGATTGAACATCAATGCGTGAAGCATTACTGCTTCATTATCGAAGTTGTAAGTCCGACTACCAGATATTAAGAGAATTGTCAGACCGGAAACAAGGTTCTTCAGAATCTTGCGATAAGTATTTTGCTGCGATTATGAAAATCAGATCTCAATTAAAAATATCGTTACCAGATACTGAATTGATCAAGATGGTACAAGGTAACCTTAATGATAGAATTGGTCCTTTGGTTTATCCAATGTCAATCTTCTCTCTTGATCAACTCAGGTTTGTGTATAAAGAAGCAGAAAATACGTTCCCCATTCACAATCCTCAAACAAATCGACAATATAGGTCAGCTCCAAGAATACATGCTAACGAACTACAAGTACTACACTATGAAAATGATCAATTTAAATACGAAGATAATATTGCAGCAGTGCAATACATTAACAACAATCGACCTAGACCACCTAATAAAGTTCTTACATGTTGGAACTGTAAGGTAACTGGACATTTATATTGGGAATGCCCATCTCCGAAGCAAAATCTCTTCTGCTTTAAGTGTGGAGAAGAAAATTTTATAGTGTCTAATTGTCCTAAGTGTAAACAGAAAAACGGACAGAAGAACGTGATTCCAACGGGGGAATCGCGTTCGAAACAACCACCCGAATTATCAAGCCCTCAAAATCAATAGAAAAAGAACAAGTTGAAGGTAGTGATAAAAAGAAAATCACCATCTTGAAAAGAAACGCGATTGATTCTGGTGAAAGCAATAGTTGCGGGAAAGAAAATGATAAGTTTAGTTATGTAAAGCCCTTACATATAAGAATTAAGAAGTATAACGAAGCTAAAGAAAGAATTTTCAGTGGCAAAGTTAAAAATAAGATACTTAAAACTAGAAATAGATATAAATTAAGGAAACAAATAAAAAGCAATCTATTATCTACTATAATAGATGTTTCTGGAGATCCCAGACCTTACGCAAAAGTGGAAATAGCTAATAAGGAAATGTTAGGTCTACTTGATAGTGGAGCAAGTGTTAGTATACTTGGAAAAGGATGCAAACTTTTAGTTAACGAACTTAAATTTCAAATTACACCTTTTATATCTAATGTTAAGACTGCAGATGGCAAGTCACAATCAATAATTGGTAAAATAGACTTAGAAGTAGGATACAAAAACTTAAAACGAAATATCACTTTTTACCTAGTACCTAGTTTGGACCAAGAACTTTATCTCGGTGTCGATTTTTGGAGAGTATTCAATCTTGCGCCTGGAATTATAAGCGAAATTAAAGTGGCAGATGAAAAGGATACTTCAGATACTCACCAATTGTCTCCGGAACAAGAATCCAGGTTGGAGGCGATCAGGCGAGGTTTCCGGTGCTATACCCGGTACGGTCTCGGAAAAACGACGCTTGTCGAGCACGTCATCGAGACCGGAGAGGCGGCTCCAGTGAAGCAGCGTCACTACCCTGTCTCCCCAGCGATACAAACCCTGATGTATGCCGAGATAGACAGAATGTTGAGCCTTGGAGTCATTGAGGAGAGCGAAAGCCCATGGAGTTCGCCAGTAGTCCTTGTACAGAAACCAGGCAAAAATCGTCTGTGCCTGGACTCACGAAAGTTGAATGCCCTCACGAAGAAAAATGCGTACCCTCTCCCCAATCTCGAAGGCATCTTCAGTCGTCTTCGTGATACTATTTTCATAAGCAGTATCGATCTCAAAGACGCATTTTGGCAAATACCACTGGAAGAGCGGAGTAGAGAAAAAACTGCCTTCACAATACCGGGACGGCCCTTGTACCATTTTACAGTCATGCCTTTTGGTCTGTGCAATGCAGCCCAAAGGTTATGTCAGTTGATGGACAAGGTCATTCCCTCAAGGTTACGGGATCGTGTCTTCGTCTACCTCAATGATCTGCTCGTCATTGCTCCGGATTTTGAGACTCACATCGCTCTGCTGGACGAAGTTGCTGCGTGCCTCAACAAAGCTGGTCTCACCATCAACGTTTCGAAGTCTAAATTCTGCTTCAAAGAGTTGAAGTACTTGGGCTTCATCGTTGGTGGCGGGAACATCAGGACAGACCCCGCTAAAGTTGAGGCGATCGAGAATTTTCCGATCCCGAAAACGGCAAAACAGGTTCGCCGAGTGCTTGGTCTAGCAGGGTGGTACCGTAGGTTTATACGGGAATTTTCGACCTTGACGGCTCCAATCACTGATACACTGAAAAAGAGCAATACAAAATTTAAATTTAAAATGACAGAAGCTCTGGAGGCATTTGATGAGTTCAAGAAGGCATTAGCAGCTGCACCGGCTTTAACACACCCTAATTTCAAAAAACGGTTTTATATCCAATGCGATGCGTCAGACACAGGTGTAGGAGCGGTACTCTACCAGATAAACGATGCCGATGAAGAAACACCTCTTTCGTTCTTCTCTCAAAAACTAAATAAGTGCCAAAAAAATTATATCGTTACTGAGAAAGAATGCCTGGCAGCGGTACTAGCTATTCAAAAATTTAGGCCATACGTCGAAGGAATGACTTTTACAGTTATCACTGATCATTCCAGCCTTAAATGGCTAATGAGTTTAAAAGACCTTAGTAGAAGACTCGCGCGATGGAGTTTACAGCTCCAAGGCTTTTCGTTCGATATCGAACATCGAAAAGGTAGTTTAAATGTTGTCCCGGATGTGTTGTCTAGAATGTATGTGGATGTTGAGAGTATAGACTTGCAAAATGTTGCGCCACTAATCGACCTTCAATCACCAGAATTTAAATCAGAAGAATATCTTTTTTTAATTAAAACAATACGGGATAATCAAGAACGTTTACATGATTTAAAAATTGAAGATAATTTTATATACAAGCGAGCTTTTCCATCAAATGAAGATGCCACTACCGTCGAACATAATTGGCAATTATGGGTACCATCGGGCATTACTAATGATGTTATCGAGCGTGCTCATAATCCACCTCAAGTCGCTCATGGTGGAATAGCAAAAACGCTTCAAAGAATACGCGAATATTTTTACTGGCCAAACATTACAGTCCAAATACGCGAATACATTTCGAAATGTGATATCTGCACGCAGTGCAAACCGTCGAATCAAGTCTTACGTCCACCAATGTCTAGCACGTTTAGCGTCGATCGTCCGTTTCAAAAGATATATATTGACTTTTTAGGTCCCTATCCTCGTTCGAAGTCAGGTAATTGTTTTGTCTTTGTCGTTATCGATCACTTGTCCAAGTACGTTTTCTTAAAGTCCATGAAAAATGCCAACTCTTCAAATGTTATTAAGTTTTTACAAGAAGATGTTTTCCACATGTTTGGTGTTCCACAAATTGTACACTCTGACAATGGAAAACAGTTCTTATCAAAGGATTTTGAAAATCTTATGAAATCCTATGGAATACGACACTTCAAAACTGCAAACTATTCACCTCAGTCGAATGCGTCAGAGAGAGTGAATCGCACCCTTCTGGCTGCCATTCGGTCCTATCTAAAAGATGACCAGCGAGATTGGGATCTGCGTTAAAGCGAAATAGCTTGTGCCCTTAGGAGCGCTGTCCACTCTTCAACCGGTGTAACACCATATTTTGCCCTGTTTGGCGTAAACATGATGACCCATGGTAGTTGCTACGAATTAGCTCAAAAATTGAATTCGGTCGAAGATGGTGAAGTTATGACCCTTTCAAGGCAAGTTAGATTACAAAGTTTACGAAATAAGATCAAAGAAAGTATCGCTAAAGCAGGAGAGAAAAGCGCACAAATATATAACATACGAACTCGCAATGTCCGATTTGTACCAGGTCAGGAAGTATTCCGAAGGAATTTTGTCCTTAGAGATAGCTCAAAATATTTGAGTGCCAAACTTTGTCCTAAATTTGTTAAGTGTAGAGTTGTTAAACCCGTTGGCAAAAACTTATATGAATTAGAGAACTTATCAGGAAAATCCATCGGTATTTTCCACGCTAAAGACATCAAACAGTGAAACGAATGATAACCTGGTACATAATTACATTGCTTAGCTCTCTATCTATAGCTAATCTCATGTTTTCTATGTATAAATGTTGGTTAAATATGCTACTTTTTACATTTCGGCCTATGGTATTTCTATTATCTTACTACATATTGTTATTCATTTACTTTTCTATTATTTTCGTTTATTCTCTAACATTTTTTTTTTGTTAATTTATTCATCAAGACAGTGAAGTCCCTCCGACCCTGTGATATTTATGTTAATTTATTACTAGGTTAAGTCTGCAATATTAGGTTTAGTTAAGTATTTATTTATTATATTCAATTTTATTTACTAATTTATTCTTTTTTGTTTATTTATTAGATAATTTATTTATTTGTTCCCTTAAATTATTCATTTATCTGTTAATTTATTTATTTATTTAATAACTTATTTATTTGTTAATTTATTTATTTATCGGTTAATTTATTTATTGATCTGCCAATTTATTTATTTATTTGTTAATTTATTTGTTTTGTCATACAGGTATTTATTTATTCGTTTATTTATTTATTTACTTGTTCAATTATTTAAAAGTTCATTTATTTATTTATTTAACGACTTACGTATCTGTTAATTTATTTATTTATCTGTTAATTTATTTATTTATTTGGCTTATTTATTTATTTACTTGTTAAATTATTTAAATGTTAATTTATTTATTTATTTAATGATTTATTTAATTTTTAATTCAATTATTTATCTGATAATTTATTTATTTATTGGTTAACTTATTTATTTACCAACTTATTTAATTATTTGTTAATTTATGTACTTGTTAATTTATTTATTAGTCAATTGACTTATTTATTAAATCCACTTATTTACTTGTTAATTTATTTATTAACTTGTAAGCGTATTCATTTATTTATTTATTCAACTGTGTGTTTACTTATTATTTGTTTACCTATTAAACCGTACGTACATTTCTGCTATTACTCGTTTCACTGTATGATGTTAAGAATATTCAACACGGAGCAAAGAACTTCAAGAAAAAAAAAAAAGAAAAAGAACAAACTTATTATGCCCGGCTTTTGTGGGTTTCTTCACCACGTCTGTAATTAGCGTTAACAACTTCCCAAAGAAACTTAAACGACAACAACTTATGCAAGTTACCATATAGAAGGAAAGTACTAGACATTGAAATGATTATAGCCATTGCGGATATTAGTAAGTTATGATTTGATTTATTGCTACTAAAAATTCTTAATTTCAACTCGTTAACAGTGTTAGTTTTAATATTCTTAAACCGAACGACTCACCTACATAATCTTTAAGTAATACAACTTAGAATCGCTTGGTGAAGTACGGCATTATATGTGTTCTGTTGTTCACTGTCCTTGAACTCACATACACTCGCCATGTCCAGTGTTTTGTTATGAACACCTGAAAGTAAAGAATTCGATTAATAAAACGCAACCTTTGTACAAATGATCTTACCTTAGTGATGAATTCCTCTGAAACTCGCACCATCGCCAATGTCTTTATACGAAGCAAAGACATGGGAGGTTTTTCGAGGATATTTTGTTGACTTTTGGGCAGTTGTTCTGCGTTCCTCCTTCCATTGGTGAAAATGGTTCCTAGACAAACGAAAAATTTAAGGATTACATAAGTTGAATTGTAAAGAAAATATATTTCATTAAACTTACCAAAAATACCTTCCGAGCAGCTGTTGTGTTGGTTGTGGTTGGTGTCCTGTGCTCCGTCCTATGTTCGCTGTAAAAATGGAAATTAATATTCAGTGTTAATACCATACAAACTCATACACTTATAATATGAACTTAAGAATAATGTTTTATTATTGCCTAAAACAATAATAAATTACAAATTAAATATTTACCTAAATTACAGCCAACCACCGACATGTTTGTTTGTTTTCGTTTGACGTTTCTCACTTTCTATAGCTTACCTCTTTCCTCTTGGTCGTGCGTGCGGTGGTCCTACTCTTGCAAAATTCATAATAGCCACTTTTAATCGGGAACGTTTTGAGATTCGGCATGTTCGACCAGTAATCGATGTCCTATCTAATAATAGATGTCGCTGTCTAAAAGTTGCCGGCAATCGACATACAAAAAAAAGTTTCTAGGCATCTTTTAAAAGAAATTTTAGGAAATTGATTATTTCGTACGAATCTAAAAAGGGTATAAGGATGTTCAGGTATACTAAAATGACCCACTATCCCACTTGTGAAATTTTAAACCACCCACCTGTTTGTCGATGAAATCCATAATCAATCGATTACGTTCAGAAAACATCATGAACGCAACCAATATCTGATGGCTGGTACTTGAGTGGCAGAAGAGCTTATATACTTCGTTGATTGGGAGATTGGGTAGGATGATTTAACCGCTTTGGCAAATAAACGGAACTAGGCAAAGACGAAAAAAGGGGGAAAGCACAAGAATTAAGAAAAGTTGTTGATTCATAGTGCGCAAACCCATGAAACGAAGAACATATTTTGTTACTTCCGTTCCGCCAGTTTACTTTTGAATGTAAAATTAAAATTATAATAAAGTTCAATAAAACATAGTTAGTTTCCATTCAGTGTTAATTGAGAATAAAGGGTACCTATACATTGTGCAGTCATTTATTAGACGGCGGGGGAGCGCAGCACCTGTAAAACACGGGATTATTTCAACTATACCTACCAATTGAAAGTTTATAAGTTGACAATTATTTGGAATTATCCATCGGGCGATCACCAGATTTAACCTACAGATAAATGGTAGGGGTGGTCGCCGATTCATTTTGTATTCCACTGTGATTCCAAATCAAGAAAACTTCAGAATTCAATCGAAGAAGCAAACATCGTAAAGTTCAATCCTAGAACATTTATACGAATATACGTATACATATATATACCCGAACTTTCATCAGAAATTTCGCAAAGAAAAAAAAAATCTTCAGTGGATATATCATATCTGTAAACACGGATGTATATATGTATGCACCGACATACGAATCGGTGCCTATACTATCAGTAACCTTCGCATAGAGCCTAGTTCGTTTTAATTGTAACGTACAAATAAATAGTTTTTTTTTTGACAAAAAATTTTGTTTCCAATTATATAAATTAATTGTATTGTATAATTACATATGTTGATGTGAATCTCTATACCTACTAATTTTGTTTTTTTGTAAATACCTCTTGTCTTGAGGGATTGAGTAAAGTAAATTCTTTTTTTTATAAGCGATCTTGTGGAATAAGTTTATTTCCCTTTTTATAAAGTTTCGCGTTAGGAGGAGATTTCGGGTTAGGATTCCTTCTCGTCCAAAAATTGAGCTCGATTTTAGGTAGGGTTGCTAATCCCCCCTTTGAAAAGTCCTTAATCGTTTGGCAAAATAAAATAAGAGGAAAAGTATAAAAGTCAACAAAAAAAAAAAAAAAGGGAAGCAAAATTTCCCACAATTTGAAAAAAAAAAAATAAAATATCTGTACGTATATGTATATGACATATATATGTATAGTTACCAAGGTACTTATTTTGTTTGAATTGTGATAAATTCTTTTTTCTTTAATTCCTCAGTGCTAGGTATCTTTTAATTTTTTTTTGTTAATAATTGTCTTATCTTTCTTTCGTTTGTAATTTTTTTTATTTTTTGTACAATCAAATGGTTAAATACAAGTCACTGTCATTAAAAGAAAAACCTTTCCAAAGGTTTACTGATAAGATCTATCCTAATCAACAAATAAAATTTTGAATTGTGCATCGTGCCAAGATGGTAAAAATTTTTGGTTTTTTTGATCAAGCGAATAGCTTGATGTATTTCTAGTTCTCTATTTTCAGGGCATGCAGATGGTGACGACATGATTCGGTGGATAAGGTGAGGAAGCTGAAATGGTGAGTTAGGTACAAGGGGGGGTCAAACTTCGACCGACGACCCCCGAGGTAGGGTGGGACAGGTCGAGCCGAATAACACCTCGGCGCCCTCTGGTGGTAACGTCCGTCTGCTACAATACTTTTTTTTTCTTTATATATTCCTCTAAATTTATTTTTTTTGGCATGTTTTATGTTTTACGTAATAGGTTGAATTTTTGTTTTTGTGGACAAGATCCCACACCGTTTCCGGCGAGCTAAAGGCCGTGCACTCGCAAGCATGCCAGTCCGCAAAGATAAAATCCAAAAATAATTCTTCTTAAAAAAAAACCACAACCAGCCTATTACAAATGGTGCCCGCAAACGTTGTCCTTGTTTTTGTTTACCTTTTTTCCAATTTAAGTATTTCCAATTGTTTTTGTTATCACCTTCGGAAACTCGTATGTCGTGATCGGGAAGTTTTTTTTGCAACATACCACCTTCACTTGCGACGAGACAACAAGAAGATGATAACAACAACAATTAACCTTCTGTTTTTGTTTGTCTTTACCCATCCTATAATGTTATAAATTTTACTTTTCTATCTTTTTCTTTTTAATTTTCAATCATCTGTCTTGTTTACTTTCAAAGTTTTGTGGCCTGTTGATGACGTAGTGTCGCACAGTTGCACAATTACTTTTTTTTCCTTTTTGTTGTGTATTGTTTATCTGGTTTCATTATGTCTACTATTTAAGGTCCCAGGCCAGTATAGTATTGCGAATGCAACTAGATAGCAACAAAATGTTGTTTTTGTCTCTTGTTTCAATTCTATGTTGCTACTTACCACTTAGGGGGAAAACATTCAACATTTGTCCGTCTGACAGTCTTCTAAAACTCTCTATTATCACCGCAATTTCAGCTCACCGAATTCGACAAAAACTTTCACCACCGAATCAGTTACCTGAAGCATCCCCGCAGTGATACATGACAACAAAACTAATTCAAAAAAAAAAAACAATTTTTGAAATATTACATTTTTCGATTTATTGAGTTATCTAATTTACTTAAATTTAACAATAATTTTGTTCTTTTTATACCTTTTCGTATATTTCTTTCACTTAAGAGTTATAGGCTCACCAAATAACCCATCTTTATATTTTTGGCTTGTTTTTCTTTGAAATCGTTCATTCGAAAAATTTTTTTTTGGAAATGAACCTTTTTTTTTGCTTTTCGATTCTAGTTCGAAATAAAGTTTAAGGCAAAATAGGGTTACCAATTTTTGATTGTTGCCTAGTGTTTCCTTTCTTAAATTTTTTTTTTCTTTTTTTTGTTATTGTTTTTTTTTCAGTTTTGTCTTTGACATTATCTTCGAAAACATAAAAATCTTTGTTTTCTGTAGAAAACAAACTTTTTTTTATTTTTGCTTTTCGATTATTTGTATACATAAATTTCAGATAAAAACAGCATTACAATAGCTTTAGATTGTTACCTAGTTTTTTTTTGATATTCTTTAAATTACTTTTCTTTCGTTTCATTTTTTTTTCTTTGTTATTTTTTTTTTTGGTTTGGTTATTTATTTATTTACAACATTCTTTTTTTTTGTTCAAATTCAAATTCTTATTTGTATGCAACAGTTTCATTCCATTTTCATATTCTTTTTTTTGTACATTTGTTTTTTTTTAATAACGTTTCAAAACCAATTTCATTTCAAAATTTACAAATTTACTCTCGCTTATTTTAGAATTGTTTCTTATTTTGTTACAATCTACTAAAATTAATTATAAAATTATCAAACATAAATATTTGTGTCTTTACGAATTTCGACAACTATCTTATACATAATTGTGTCTAAATAATTGTTTTGAAAATTAAAATTTTCTAAACCTATTAACAAAAATGTCTTCTAAAACTGGCGCTATAAGGAAGAAAGGTTCAAGAGAATCGGCTAGGTTGAACCCGAACGGCCAAGAACTTTTGCTTACCGGTCTAGGTCCAAGAGTTCCGCTCAACACACCCTTATTAAATGTTAGCAACAACAACAGCAACGCAAATCAAAGCGAGTTGAATCTCATCCCATCTACTGAAGTCCGTTTTTCTACAACCACTCAAAGTACCGATCAAAATTCAGCTTTGGTTGATATGGATGACACGTTAAATTCACGTCCGCTTATTGCCCGAACGCCACAAGCAAACATCAACCAAATGCAAAATACAGTTCAAAGTCAAACATTGGATCAAATTCCAGAACAGCCGCAACCTCACGATATGAATGACATTTTAACTAACACGTCTGGTATTGGGCCCCTTAACACGTCAACAGAATCAAGTTCGATAACTGCTCCTACGTTCAGTAGTTTAAGCAGTTTAGGCGCAGGTTGTCTAGAGTCGGATCATAGTATCCAAACTATTCGCAATACCCATATTCCTGATAATGGAAACGCAGGAGCAAGTACAGAACCTATTGAATTTAGCTCGGTACCAAATGATTTAAAAGCTTATATCAATTATGCTTTGGTGAATGCTTTTGAGTCGTATTCTCGAACAACGAGTTCAAGCGTATCCGAAAACGTCCAGAAAAACGTTAGGGCTGACTTCCTTGAATTCCTCAGTGATATTAATAAAGTAACTCTTCCTTTAAGAAGAGAAGAACCCACAACTAAGACCGCCCAAAAACCTACCGGAAATAAAAAGGACCCAGAGCCAAATCTTCACCAACATAAAACTAAACCACAACAAACGAAATCCCATCAACGAAATTTGCAATTTCATCAAAATTTTGCAAATTCAAACAGCCAGCAACAAGCTTATCAACATAATCCCATTCAACAGCAATCATTCCGAAATTTCAATAATTCGCAACAGTCAAATGTCAACCTTTCGCAACTACAAAATCGTGATAGTTTGCAACAACCAAATTTCAATAACGATCAACATCAGAGCAATCACTCTCAAAACCAACAAACATTTCAAAACCCGAACCATTTATTCCAACAACAACAGTTTCTTAGCGGGGCAAAACAATTACAGCCTCAATCAAGTCAAAACTTTGTAGCTCAACCACCATCGATTCAGAATCATCAATTCCAACAACAGCAATCCAACAATAGTCCATTAGCTCAACAATTTCAAAATCCTTTAAAACAACCACAACCAACCATTTATCCTATACAACAGCAACAATTTTCTCAAAATTCTAGTTACCCTAAACAACAACAAAGTGTAAGTCAAATACCGGGTCAAAACTTTCAATACAACAACACCCCAGCTGTTTCACAAACATCTTTCACATTCAAGCCTCTTCAAGGATTAGTACCAAATGCTGAAATGCAACCTCAAGTTCAATTTCCCTCACCTAATCCTGATGTTGGAAATCCGAACGGTTTCCAACAAAGTCCTTCAAACTTCAATATGGCACCGAATAATATTTATTATAACAGAAGTTATAAAGATGTTATAAAAATTGATAGATGGAACTTGAAGTTTGATGGTACACCAGAGAACTTGTCTGTTGAAGACTTTATCTTTCGGCTTAAAACCTTGCAGAAACAATATGGTTGCCCTTGGTCTGAAATTCTTAAACAATTTCATCTCACACTTACCGGTGATGCGGCAACTTGGTATTATCAATTTCATAAAACCAATCACCAACCAGATTGGCCATCAATGCGTGAAGCATTACTGCTTCATTATCGAAGTTGTAAGTCCGACTACCAGATATTAAGAGAATTGTCAGACCGGAAACAAGGTTCTTCAGAATCTTGCGATAAGTATTTTGCTGCGATTATGAAAATCAGATCTCAAATGAAAATATCGTTACCAGATACTGAATTGATCAAGATGGTAAAAGGTAACCTTAATGATAGAATTGGTCCTTTGGTTTATCCAATGTCAATCTTCTCTCTTGATCAACTCAGGTTTGTGTGTAAAGAAGCAGAAAATACGTTCCCCATACACAATCCTCAAACAAATCGACAATATTGGTCAGCTCCAAGAATACATGCTAACGAACTACAAGTACTACACTATGAAAATGATCAATTTAAATACGAAGATAATATTGCAGCAGTGCAATACATTAAAAACAATCGACCTAGACCACCTAATAAAGTTCTTACATGTTGGAACTGTAAGGTAACTGGACATTTATATTGGGAATGCCCATCTCCGAAGCAAAATCTCTTCTGCTTTAAGTTTGGAGAAGAAAATTTTATAGTGTCTAATTGTCCTAAGTGTAAACAGAAAAACGGACAGAAGAACGTGATTCCAACGGGGGAATCGCGTTCGAAACAACCACCCGAATTATCAAGCCCTCAAAATCAATAGAAAAAGAACAAGTTGAAGGTAGTGATAAAAAGAAAATCACCATCTTGAAAAGAAACGCGATTGATTCTGGTGAAAGCAATAGTTGCGGGAAAGAAAATGATAAGTTTAGTTATGTAAAGCCCTTACATATAAGAATTAAGAAGTATAACGAAGCTAAAGAAAGAATTTTCAGTGGCAAAGTTAAAAATAAGATACTTAAAACTAGAAATAGATATAAATTAAGGAAACAAATAAAAAGCAATCTATTATCTACTATAATAGATGTTTCTGGAGATCCCAGACCTTACGCAAAAGTGGAAATAGCTAATAAGGAAATGTTAGGTCTACTTGATAGTGGAGCAAGTGTTAGTATACTTGGAAAAGGATGCAAACTTTTAGTTAACGAACTTAAAGTTCAAATTACACCTTTTATATCTAATGTTAAGACTGCAGATGGCAAGTCACAATCAATAATTGGTAAAATAGACTTAGAAGTAGGATACAAAAACTTAAAACGAAATATCACTTTTTACCTAGTACCTAGTTTGGACCAAGAACTTTATCTCGGTGTCGATTTTTGGAGAGTATTCAATCTTGCACCTGGAATTATAAGCGAAATTAAAGTGGCAGATGAAAAGGATACTTCAGATACTCACCAATTGTCTCCGGAACAAGAATCCAGGTTGGAGGCGATCAGGCGAGGTTTCCGGTGCTATACCCGGTACGGTCTCGGAAAAACGACGCTTGTCGAGCACGTCATCGAGACCGGAGAGGCGGCTCCAGTGAAGCAGCGTCACTACCCTGTCTCCCCAGCGATACAAACCCTGATGTATGCCGAGATAGACAGAATGTTGAGCCTTGGAGTCATTGAGGAGAGCGAAAGCCCATGGAGTTCGCCAGTAGTCCTTGTACAGAAACCAGGCAAAAATCGTCTGTGCCTGGACTCACGAAAGTTGAATGCCCTCACGAAGAAAAATGCGTACCCTCTCCCCAATCTCGAAGGCATCTTCAGTCGTCTTCGTGATACTATTTTCATAAGCAGTATCATCTCAAAGACGCATTTTGGCAAATACCACTGGAAGAGCGGAGTAGAGAAAAAACTGCCTTCACAATACCGGGACGGCCCTTGTACCATTTTACAGTCATGCCTTTTGGTCTGTGCAATGCAGCCCAAAGGTTATGTCAGTTGATGGACAAGGTCATTCCCTCAAGGTTACGGGATCGTGTCTTCGTCTACCTCGATAATCTGCTCGTCATTGCTCCGGATTTTGAGACTCACATCGCTCTGCTGGACGAAGTTGCTGCGTGCCTCAACAAAGCTGGTCTCACCATCAACGTTTCGAAGTCTAAATTCTGCTTCAAAGAGTTGAAGTACTTGGGCTTCATCGTTGGTGGTGGGAACATCAGGACAGACCCCGCTAAAGTTGAGGCGATCAAGAATTTTCCGATCCCGAAAACGGCAAAACAGGTTCACCGAGTGCTTGGCCTAGCAGGGTGTTACCGTAGGTTTATACGGGAATTTTCGACCTTGACGGCTCCAATCACTGATACACTGAAAAAGAGCAATACAAAATTTAAATTTAAAATGACAGAAGCTCTGGAGGCATTTGATGAGTTCAAGAAGGCATTAGCAGCTGCACCGGCTTTAACACACCCTAATTTCAAAAAACGGTTTTATATCCAATGCGATGCGTCAGACACAGGTGTAGGAGCGGTACTCTACCAGATAAACGATGCCGATGAAGAAACACCTCTTTCGTTCTTCTCTCAAAAACTAAATAAGTGCCAAAAAAATTATAGCGTTACTGAGAAAGAATGCCTGGCAGCGGTACTAGCTATTCAAAAATTTAGGCCATACGTCGAAGGAATGACTTTTACAGTTATCACTGATCATTCCAGCCTTAAATGGCTAATGAGTTTAAAAGACCATAGTAGAAGACTCGCGCGATGGAGTTTACAGCTCCAAGGCTTTTCGTTCGATATCGAACATCGAAAAGGTAGTTTAAATGTTGTCCCGGATGTGTTGTCTAGAATGTATGTGGATGTTGAGAGTATAGACTTGCAAAATGTTGCGCCACTAATCGACCTTCAATCACCAGAATTTAAATCAGAAGAATATCTTTCTTTAATTAAAACAATACGGGATAATCAAGAACGTTTACCTGATTTAAAAATTGAAGATAATTTTATATACAAGCGAGCTTTTCCATCAAATGAAGATGCCACTACCGTCGAACATAATTGGCAATTATGGGTACCATCGGGCATTACTAATGATGTTATCGAGCGTGCTCATAATCCACCTCAAGTCGCTCATGGTGGAATAGCAAAAACGCTTCAAAGAATACGCGAATATTTTTACTGGCCAAACATTACAGTCCAAATACGCGAATACATTTCGAAATGTGATATCTGCACGCAGTGCAAACCGTCGAATCAAGTCTTACGTCCACCAATGTCTAGCACGTTTAGCGTCGATCGTCCGTTTCAAAAGATATATATTGACTTTTTAGGTCCCTATCCTCGTTCGAAGTCAGGTAATTGTTTTGTCTTTGTCGTTCTCGATCACTTGTCCAAGTACGTTTTCTTAAAGTCCATGAAAAATGCCAACTCTTCAAATGTTATTAAGTTTTTACAAGAAGATGTTTTCCACATGTTTGGTGTTCCACAAATTGTACACTCTGACAATGGAAAACAGTTCTTATCAAAGGATTTTGAAAATCTTATGAAATCCTATGGAATACGACACTTCAAAACTGCAAACTATTCACCTCAGTCGAATGCGTCAGAGAGAGTGAATCGCACCCTTCTGGCTGCCATTCGGTCCTATCTAAAAGATGACCAGCGAGATTGGGATCTGCGTTAAAGCGAAATAGCTTGTGCCCTTAGGAGCGCTGTCCACTCTTCAACCGGTGTAACACCATATTTTGCCCTGTTTGGCGTAAACATGATGACCCATGGTAGTTGCTACGAATTAGCTCAAAAATTGAATTCGGTCGAAGATGGTGAAGTTATGACCCTTTCAAGGCAAGTTAGATTACAAAGTTTACGAAATAAGATCAAAGAAAGTATCGCTAAAGCAGGAGAGAAAAGCGCACAAATATATAACATACGAACTCGCAATGTCCGATTTGTACCAGGTCAGGAAGTATTCCGAAGGAATTTTGTCCTTAGAGATAGCTCAAAATATTTGAGTGCCAAACTTTGTCCTAAATTTGTTAAGTGTAGAGTTGTTAAACCCGTTGGCAAAAACTTATATGAATTAGAGAACTTATCAGGAAAATCCATCGGTATTTTCCACGCTAAAGACATCAAACAGTGAAACGAATGATAACCTGGTACATAATTACATTGCTTAGCTCTCTATCTATAGCTAATCTCATGTTTTCTATGTATAAATGTTGGTTAAATATGCTACTTTTTACATTTCGGCCTATGGTATTTCTATTATCTTACTACATATTGTTATTCATTTACTTTTCTATTATTTTCGTTTATTCTCTAACATTTTTTTTTTGTTAATTTATTCATCAAGACAGTGAAGTCCCTCCGACCCTGTGATATTTATGTTAATTTATTACTAGGTTAAGTCTGCAATATTAGGTTTAGTTAAGTATTTATTTATTATATTCAATTTTATTTACTAATTTATTCTTTTTTGTTTATTTATTAGATAATTTATTTATTTGTTCCCTTAAATTATTCATTTATCTGTTAATTTATTTATTTATTTAATAACTTATTTATTTGTTAATTTATTTATTTATCGGTTAATTTATTTATTGATCTGCCAATTTATTTATTTATTTGTTAATTTATTTGTTTTGTCATACAGGTATTTATTTATTCGTTTATTTATTTATTTACTTGTTCAATTATTTAAAAGTTAATTTATTTATTTATTTAACGACTTACGTATCTGTTAATTTATTTATTTATCTGTTAATTTATTTATTTATTTGGCTTATTTATTTATTTACTTGTTAAATTATTTAAATGTTAATTTATTTATTTATTTAATGATTTATTTAATTTTTAATGCAATTATTTATCTGATAATTTATTTATTTATTGGTTAACTTATTTATTTCCCAACTTATTTAATTATTTGTTAATTTATGTACTTGTTAATTTATTTATTAGTCAATTGACTTATTTATTAAATCCACTTATTTAGTTGTTAATTTATTTATTAACTTGTAAGAATATTCAACACGGAGCAAAGAACTTCAAGAAAAAAAAAAGAAAAAGAACAAACTTATTATGCCCGGCTTTTGTGGGTTTCTTCACCACGTCTGTAATTAGCGTTAACAACTTCCCAAAAAAACTTAAACAACAACAACTTATGCAAGTTACCATATAGAAGGAAAGTACTAGACATTGAAATGATTATAGCCATTGCGGATATTAGTAAGTTATGATTTGATTTATTGCTACTAAAAATTCTTAATTTCAACTCGTTAACAGTGTTAGTTTTAATATTCTTAAACCGAACGACTCACCTACATAATCTTTAAGTAATACAACTTAGAATCGCTTGGTGAAGTACGGCATTATATGTGTTCTGTTGTTCACTGTCCTTGAACTCACATACACTCGCCGTGTCCAGTGTTTTGTTATGAACACCTGAAAGTAAAGAATTCGATTAATAAAACGAAACCTTTGTACAAATGATCTTACCTTAGTGATGAATTCCTCTGAAACTCGCACCATCGCCAATGTCTTTATACGAAGCAAAGACATGGGAGGTTTTTCGAGGATATTTTGTTGACTTTTGGGCAGTTGTTCTGCGTTCCTCCTTCCATTGGTGAAAATGGTTCCTAGACAAACGAAAAATTTAAGGATTACATAAGTTGAATTGTAAAGAAAATATATTTCATTAAACTTACCAAAAATACCTTCCGAGCAGCTGTTGTGTTGGTTGTGGTTGGTGTCCTGTGCTCCGTCCTATGTTCGCTGTAAAAATGGAAATTAATATTCAGTGTTAATACCATACAAACTCATACACTTATAATATGAACTTAAGAATAATGTTTTATTATTGCCTAAAACAATAATAAATTACAAATTAAATATTTACCTAAATTACAGCCAACCACCGACATGTTTGTTTGTTTTCGTTTGACGTTTCTCACTTTCTATAGCTTACCTCTTTCCTCTTGGTCGTGCGTGCGGTGGTCCTACTCTTGCAAAATTCATAATAGGCCTTTTGTTTTTGCAAGTCCATATGGATTTGTCGAAAAAAACGACATCGGGACTTAGGAACTTCTTACTTACAGTACGTAAGTCCCGATAATTATCTGGACTTAGCTAAGTCCATATGGATTTAAGTTGTTGTTGTATTTACGTGTAAAACTATTAGTCCCGATGTCGTTTTTTTTGACAAATCCATATGGACTTGCAAAAAAAACACGGCTAATGGCCACTTTTAATCGGGAACGTTTTGAGATTCGGCATGTTCGACCAGTAATCGAAGTCCTATCTAATAATAACTAGATGTCGCTGTCTAAAAGTTGCCGGCAATCGACATACAAAAAAAAGTTTCTAGGCATCTTTTAAAAGAAATTTTAGGAAATTGATTATTTCGTACGAATCTAAAAAGGGTATAAGGATGTTCAGGTATACTAAAATGACCCACTATCCCACTTGTGAAATTTTAAACCACCCACCTGTTTGTCGATGAAATCCATAATCAATCGATTACGTTCAGAAAACATCATGAACGCAACCAATATCTGATGGCTGGTACTTGAGTGGCAGAAGAGCTTATATACTTCGTTGATTGGGAGATTGGGTAGGATGATTTAACCGCTTTGGCAAATAAACGGAACTAGGCAAAGACGAAAAAAGGGGGAAAGCACAAGAATTAAGAAAAGTTGTTGATTCATAGTGCGCAAACCCATGAAACGAAGAACATATTTTGTTACTTCCGTTCCGCCAGTTTACTTTTGAATGTAAAATTAAAATTATAATAAAGTTCAATAAAAAAATTGTTAGTTTCCATTCAGTGTTAATTGAGAATAAAGGGTACCTATACATTGTGCAGTCATTTATTACACGGCGGGGGAGCGCAGCACCTGTAAAACGAGGGATTATTTCAACTATACCTACCAATTGAAAGTTTATAAGTTGACAATTATTTGGAATTATCCATCGGGCGATCACCAGATTTAACCTACAGATAAATGGTAGGGGTGGTCGCCGATTCATTTTGTATTCCACTGTGATTCCAAATCAAGAAAACTTCAGAATTCAATCGAAGAAGCAAACATCGTAAAGTTCAATCCTAGAACATTTATACGAATATACGTATACATATATATACCCGAACTTTCATCAGAAATTTCGCAAAGAAAAAAAAAATCTTCAGTGGATATATCATATCTGTAAACACGGATGTATATATGTATGCACCGACATACGAATCGGTGCCTATACTATCAGTAACCTTCGCATAGAGCCTAGTTCGTTTTAATTGTAACGTACAAATGAATAGTTTTTTTTTTGACAAAAAATTTTGTTTCCAATTATATAAATTAATTGTATTGTATAATTAGCTCGCATGAGCGAAGAGGAACCTGCTCGGAAAGTTCTTTGTGGTACATTCTATGGTAGACGACAGCGTGGTAGACCATGCTTGCGCTGGAGAGATGGCGTAGACCAGGACGCCCGGAGCCTTGGGGTGCGCAACTGGATGGCGGCGGCTCGAGACCGGGATGGGTGGAGAGACTTGTTGAAGGAGGCCAGGACCGGACCCCGGTTGTCGAGCCGACGATGATGATGATGATGAAGATAATTACATATGTTGATGTGAATCTCTATACCTACTAATTTTGTTTTTTTGTAAATACCTCTTGTCTTGAGGGATTGAGTAAAGTAAATTCTTTTTTTTATAAGCGATCTTGTGGAATAAGTTTATTTCCCTTTTTATAAAGTTTCGCGTTAGGAGGAGATTTCGGGTTAGGATTCCTTTTCGTCCAAAAATTGAGCTCGATTTTAGGTAGGGTTGCTAATCCCCCCTTTGAAAAGTCCTTAATCGTTTGGCAAAATAAAATAAGAGGAAAAGTATAAAAGTCAAAAAAAAAAAAAAAGGGAAGCAAAATTTCCCACAATTTGAAAAAAAAAAAAATAAAATATCTGTACGTATATGTATATGACATATATATGTATAGTTACCAAGGTACTTATTTTGTTTGAATTGTGATAAATTCTTTTTTCTTCAATTCCTCAGTGCTAGGTATCTTTTAATTTTTTTTTGTTAATAATTGTCTTATCTTTCTTTCGTTTGTAATTTTTTTTATTTTTTGTACAATCAAATGGTTAAATACAAGTCATTATCATTAAAAGAAAAACCTTTCCAAAGGTTTACTGTAAGATCTATCCTAATCAACAAATAAAATTTTGAATTGTGCATCGTGCCAAGATGGTAAAAATTTTTGGTTTTTTTGATCAAGCGAATAGCTTGATGTATTTCTAGTTCTCTATTTTCAGGGGATGCAGATGGTGACGACATGATTTGGTGGATAAGGTGAGGAAGCTGAAAAGGTGAGTTAGGTACAAGGGGGGGTCAAACTTCGACCGACGACCCCCAAGGTAGGGTGGGACAGGTCGAGCCGAATAACACCTCGGCGCCCTCTGGTGGTAACGTCCGTCTGCTACAATACTTTTTTTTTCTTTATATATTCCTCTAAATTTATTTTTTTTGGCATGTTTTATGTTTTACGTAATAGGTTGAATTTTTGTTTTTGTGGACAAGATCCCACACTGTTTCCGGCGAGCTAAAGGCCGTGCACTCGCAAGCATGCCAGTCCGCAAAGATAAAATCCAAAAATAAATCTTCTTAAAAAAAAAAACAACAACCAGCCTATTACAAAATGAAGTTGAAATATGGTGTGAAACATCGACTGGAAAAACTGGTCCGTATGTGCCTGAAATTTTTCGACGAACAATTTTTGACAACCATCACAAACTATCTCATCCAGGTTCAAAGGCAATGCGTAAAATAATTACCGCAAAATACTTTTGGCCTAAAATGAACAGCAATATTAACAGATGGACAAAAAGTTGTATTTCTTGTCAAAAGTCAAAAATTTCCAGGCACACTACGTCAAAACACGGAATTTTTGCAGTTCCAGAAGGTCGATTTTCACATATCCATATGGATTTGGTCGGTCCTTTGCCACCATCTCAAGGTTTCACGTATTTACTAACTATCAAAGATCGTTTTTCTTCTTGGCCAGAGGCTATTCCGCTTAAAAACATGAATGCTTCCAACGTTGTATCCGCTTTTGTACAAAACTGGGTTTCCAGATTTGGAGTCCCTCAAACGATCACGACTGATCAAGGAACTCAATTTGAGTCAAGTCTGTTCAAAGAAATTTCTGTAACTCTCGGTACAAAGCGGATCAGAACTACAACACACCATCCTCAAGCGAACGGGTCAGTAGAAAGGTTTCATCGTCAACTAAAAGATTCTCTTCGCGCTCATGAAGACAAACAAAATTGGTATTCAAAAATACCTTGGACTCTTCTCGGTATTCGTTCCACGATAATTGATGACATAAATGTAACGCCTGCACAATTACTGTACGGACAAAACTTACGTTTACCTGCGGAACTAATCGAACCAAAACCGTTGAATCCAATTTTAAATTCGTCAATAGCTCGAGAAGTCACTCAAGCAATCTCGCAAACTCGCCCGTGTTCTAGTAGAAATCGCGAACAAAAACATATATTTGTGCCAAAAGATTTGAAAACTTGTAAATACGTTTTTGTTCGGGAAGAGGTGAACCGCGGAAGTCTTAATCCACCGTATAAAGGTCCATTCGAAGTACTTAATCGATTCAAAAAAACGTTTTTGGTGCTCATAGATACTAAAGAGCAAATAATATCTATTGACCGACTCCAACCAGCCTTTTATGCAAAAGACAATGATTTACAGCCAAAAACAAAACAAGTATTTTTCAATTTGCATTAAAATATTTTGAAGAATGTTAAATTTCAGATTTTGCAATTTCAATATAAAAAATTCAGATTTTTCAACTTCAATTATGTTTTCAAATTTTTCAATTACATTTGTATACGAATACTAAAAAAAAGAAACTTTGTAAGGTCTTCCACCGCAACTCACTATACAAGAAATATATATACTTAAAAAATTATAAATATAAAATGTAAAAATAATTTTAATATTAATTTATCAATTCCAAAACATGACACTTTGTAATGAACTTAAAATTCTTTAAGTGCAACAATTAAATTATTTAATGGCATTGTACAAATAGTTCAAAATCATCAAACAATAATAACATTTGCATTATATAAAATACATTTGATTTCAAAACCATAATGTAAACTTTTATACGGTGGGGAGTGATGTGGCGTGTCTAAACGTTGTTTTAAGTCAACGTATAGACCCGTCACATACTTACCTGCATTCAATTCTCAATTTCTGTTACATACTTACCTACATTTCAATTTTAACCCGAAGTGTACGAAAGTATTCATACTTTTATTTCTTACTGTACTAAAATAGTTCTCACAATGCCCGCCATATTATTTACGAGAGATTAAAGTAGAACGTGACTGTGGCAAGTCGTCTTTTTAAGTAAACCATTTCTTTTGGCCAACTCATATTATAAAACTTAAAATTAGCTTATACTTAGTAAAACTTAAACCTATTTAATTAATTAAAGTTAATAAATAAAGTTGAATGTAAACTTAAATTAGTTTGTTTCTTAAAGAAATAATAATTAATTGTGCCTATAAGAGGGCAGTGACAATATTTGCCACACCACTGCCGAGCAGACTTTGGTGTACCCATTGGATTGTATATCCCCGATAATCTCTGCTTTTGGACCGGCTGATGTCCTATAAGGCCATTTGTGTGCTCTATAAACTGCGAATTGAATCGGTTGTTTTCCAACTGAGAAGACGTTCGGGGGTGATGATTTAACTGGCTATTATTTCCATTCCCATTCACCACAAACTGATGAAGTTTCTGTTGATTCATAAAATCCATACAATCATATCTGTGTCCGGCTGTCATTTGTGCTTTTATACTAAAAACAAATATTATATTCAATTAATAAGGACAATATTATCATATTATTGCATTTAGTTCTTACAAATCAGCTGCCGATAAAAACCACAATGCCCTAGCACTTTTGGATCGCCCTTTTAGCACTAGACAGATCTTTGGGATGGATGCCATGCCTAGAAAGATTGGCATCCCTCAACACAATTACCATTGAGTTATCGTTATCTGCTTCTGCCAAGAATTTCACAGCTTCTTTGGTTAAAGTATTATCAACAGACCACCAAAATTGGGCGCATTCACTAATGTAGTTTCTACGTAGTCCAAATTCAACTAGATTTGTGAATGCAAAATTGCACTACAAAGCTAGTCAATCCTAAACGGTAATATTAATATCAGATGTAGAGATGTTAAATAAGAAACATTTGTGTTTTGAGAACTTTTAATAAACTTTTTTACAGTTTAAATTAAACAAAATGTATATTTTCATATTGTACTATTAATTTAATTTTGAAAATATCTTTTACCAAAAATTAAACTTGTATTTTCATCGAACAGCTGATTGTGAAATGTCAAAATCATTACCCACTAACTTTGTAGCCGAAAATTTTACACTAGGTCGGAGGGGAAATTTCAACTAAGTTTTTAGTAGTTTTTAGCCAATCAGAGTGAGTTGACTACGTAGACACTACATTAGTGAATGGGCCCATTATGAATGCGCATGCATCTTGCGAAGCATCTTTCCAGCCGCTCCTTGTGCGTTATTCTGATGGTTTGCCCACTAAAACGAATGGCACTTCACATCAAAAACACTCTATATGAAGATCCCAATCTTTCGTACGTATCACCCTCCAAAACCCATTTGTTTACATTGTTGTTTTTGTAATTTCGTTTTGTGTCCATGAATAGATGTGAATTGCAACAACAATTGAACGGGGTGGGATTGTTCTGTTTTGCCAGAAAAACCATTTTGTATGTGCAAATAACGCTTTTCACCATGAAAATGGCGGATGTTAGGTGGGATATCGGGATGTATTGAAAATAAACACCAATTTAAGGGTGCTAAGTCTGCTATTACACTAAGAATTTTGCGTGATGAAACTTCTTTAAATTTTTCTTTGAAAATTCATCCTGTGAGTAGTTCGCTGTTACACAATGATTTTTAAATCTTTGGCATTTAACAGAAAAGTCTGTAATAAAATAAATAACGTGATAAGTTAGAATTTATACATTGAAATTTCGGTCATCGATAGTTTTCTATTGGTTTCGCATATACATAGCATAAAGGCTGTCCCAATCCAACGCGAAACATTCGCGCGAATATGCGACGACTGAATAATGTTCGAAGATTCGCATCGCACCAGTCTGGGTGCTCCCATTAATCTCCATGTAAATAAGTTAAGACAGGCGAAAGTTTCGTCGTCGTTCTGAAGTATTCGCTTTGGTTTTGGAGAGCCTCAATGCTCTTAAAAGCCGTGTTTTTTTTTTGCAAGCCCGGAGGGATTTGGTTAAAAAGAAATGATATTGGGGATTATCTATCGACGCCATCACTGACAAAAAAAGGAGTTTCCATAAAAACTATTGATTAGAAGTACATATGCAATTCACGCCGTTAAAACAGCTACGCCTGGAGGGGATTAGTTGTTGTTGCATTTAACATGTAAATTCCTTAGCCCCGACGCGACATAGTTTTTTTCGAGCTATTTCCTCCAGGCTTGCAAAAAGGACGAGACTAGAGACATGCCAATTTATAGGAGTTATAACAATTTTTGGCTATTAAAAGCGGGCGTACGTTTACGCGCTTCGCACTACTTAAACAAAAAACTTTAGGTGCTTGAATTATGCCCACCGGCGGAGGACCCTGGCCCTGCGGGGCCGCATAAACAGTAATTGTGTAAACAAAAACTGTTATAATTGGCATGTCTAGTCACTTCCTGCAAAAAACACGCCTCCCTAAAGTTGTCTTACGACAGTTGCGTTGATTCTCTGATTTCTCATTCGTTTTTTTTTTGTCATGTTCACAGTCTGTTTCAATAATTCGAGAGCGAAATACAATACCAAACAATCGTAGAAACAAAACAAATAATGACAAAAGACAGTCGAATATACTTAAATTGATTATAAATTTTCACGTTCAATTTGTTTCCACAAACTTATCCTTATAAGGTTGGGTTAGCACTTGATAACTCGTTGCTCCTTTTATTATACTTTTTGAACATACCCATTGAAACTCGTAAATATCCGACATTTTGGTGGTGAATGTACGCTTACTGCATGTGTGTGCAAATAAAGCGTGGTGAATGTACGCTTACTGCATATGTGTGCGTGTTTCTCCTGAATTTCCCCTATATGAGCTTGTAGGGAAACTCGGATGACAGCCGAGATTGGTATCTTCATATAGAGTGTTTTTGCTTCACATCCTTCACCATTGTGGCCAACAACAAAAACACTCTATATGAAGATACCAATCTCGGCTGTCATCCGAGTTTGCCTACAAGCTTGCAAATCATTGTGTAACAGCGCACTACTCACAGGATGAATTTTCAAAGAAAAATTTAAAGAAGTTTCATCACGCGAAATTCGTAGTGTAATAGCAGATTTAGACCATTAAATTTGTGTTTTTTTTCAACACATCCCGATATCCCACCTAACATTCGCCATTTTAATGGTGAAAAGCTGGTGAGTTGCAATTTTTTTAAAGATGGCTGCGTTATTTTGCACATACAAAATGGTTGTTCTGGCAAAACAGAACAATCCCACCCCGTTAAATAGTTGTTGCAATTCACATCTATTCATGGACGCAAAACGAAATTACAAAACAACAATGTAGACAAATGGGTTATGGAGGATGATACGTACGAAAGATTGGCATCTTTATATAGAGTGTTTTTGGCCAACAACATTGTAGACGAGTTTCTTTTTGTATCATTCGAAAGCCTCCATTACCATGAGAACTTCTAATTCTCGGTCCAGGTACTGATTGTAGCCATTGAATCTAGAAAAGTAGGTCTACTAGTGAACGAAAAGAATGAAAATAATAATAATTTATTGTTTTTGAAACTATTGATGTTGTTTGATGATAACAAACCACTTTTCTTTTAATTAAAATATATTTTATAAACCACTAGAAAACTTACTTTTTAATTTTTTTGTTTTACATATCAAAATGTCACGTCAATTTTGTTTATCTCAGCCAGACGTCAAATTATGAAGATGCCCTTTACTTATGTCATTAGTGTCAGCTTCAATTGGAGTCAAAAAACTGTTATACATTATAGGGAATACACTATCCAGTGTAATATAGAGATCAGTGATCTATAGGCCTGCCTCTTCTATTTCCTTCCTAATTTCGTTTTGTGTCCATGAATAGATGTGAATTGCAACAACAATTGAACGGGGTGGGATTGTTCTGTTTTGCCAGAACAACCATTTTGTATGTGCAAATAACGCTTTTCACCATGAAAATGGCGGATGTTAGGTGGGATATCGGGATGTATTGAAAATAAACACCAATTTAAGGGTGCTAAGTCTGCTATTACACTAAGAATTTTGCGTGATGAAACTTCTTTAAATTTTTCTTTGAAAATTCATCCTGTGAGTAGTTCGCTGTTACACAATGATTTTTAAATCTTTGGCATTTAAAAGAAAAGTCTGTAATAAAATAAATAACGTGATAAGTTAGAATTTATACATTGAAATTTCGGTCATCGATAGTTTTCTATTGGTTTCGCATATACATAGCATAAAGGCTGTCCCAATCCAACGCGAAACATTCGCGCGAATATGCGACGACTGAATAATGTTCGAAGATTCGCATCGCACCAGTCTGGGTGCTCCCATTAATCTCCATGTAAATAAGTTAAGACAGGCGAAAGTTTCGTCGTCGTTCTGAAGTATTCGCTTTGGTTTTGGAGAGCCTCAATGCTCTTAAAAGCCGTGTTTTTTTTTTGCAAGCCCGGAGGGATTTGGTTAAAAAGAAATGATATTGGGGATTATCTATCGACGCCATCACTGACAAAAAAAGGAGTTTCCATAAAAACTATTGATTAGAAGTACATATGCAATTCACGCCGTTAAAACAGCTACGCCTGGAGGGGATTAGTTGTTGTTGCATTTAACATGTAAATTCCTTAGCCCCGACGCGACATAGTTTTTTTCGAGCTATTTCCTCCAGGCTTGCAAAAAGGACGAGACTAGAGACATGCCAATTTATAGGAGTTATAACAATTTTTGGCTATTAAAAGCGGGCGTACGTTTACGCGCTTCGCACTACTTAAACAAAAAACTTTAGGTGCTTGAATTATGCCCACCGGCGGAGGACCCTGGCCCTGCGGGGCCGCATAAACAGTAATTGTGTAAACAAAAACTGTTATAATTGGCATGTCTAGTCACTTCCTGCAAAAAACACGCCTCCCTAAAGTTGTCTTACGACAGTTGCGTTGATTCTCTGATTTCTCATTCGTTTTTTTTTTGTCATGTTCACAGTCTGTTTCAATAATTCGAGAGCGAAATACAATACCAAACAATCGTAGAAACAAAACAAATAATGACAAAAGACAGTCGAATATACTTAAATTGATTATAAATTTTCACGTTCAATTTGTTTCCACAAACTTATCCTTATAAGGTTGGGTTAGCACTTGATAACTCGTTGCTCCTTTTATTATACTTTTTGAACATACCCATTGAAACTCGTAAATATCCGACATTTTGTTGGTGAATGTACGCTTACTGCATGTGTGTGCAAATAAAGCGTGGTGAATGTACGCTTACTGCATATGTGTGCGTGTTTCTCCTGAATTTCCCCTATATGAGCTTGTAGGGAAACTCGGATGACAGCCGAGATTGGTATCTTCATATAGAGTGTTTTTGCTTCACATCCTTCACCATTGTGGCCAACAACAAAAACACTCTATATGAAGATACCAATCTCGGCTGTCATCCGAGTTTGCCTACAAGCTTGCAAATCATTGTGTAACAGCGCACTACTCACAGGATGAATTTTCAAAGAAAAATTTAAAGAAGTTTCATCACGCGAAATTCGTAGTGTAATAGCAGATTTAGACCATTAAATTTGTGTTTTTTTTCAACACATCCCGATATCCCACCTAACATTCGCCATTTTAATGGTGAAAAGCTGGTGAGTTGCAATTTTTTTAAAGATGGCTGCGTTATTTTGCACATACAAAATGGTTGTTCTGGCAAAACAGAACAATCCCACCCCGTTAAATAGTTGTTGCAATTCACATCTATTCATGGACGCAAAACGAAATTACAAAACAACAATGTAGACAAATGGGTTATGGAGGATGATACGTACGAAAGATTGGCATCTTTATATAGAGTGTTTTTGGCCAACAACATTGTAGACGAGTTTCTTTTTGTATCATTCGAAAGCCTCCATTACCATGAGAACTTCTAATTCTCGGTCCAGGTACTGATTGTAGCCATTGAATCTAGAAAAGTAGGTCTACTAGTGAACGAAAAGAATGAAAATAATAATAATTTATTGTTTTTGAAACTATTGATGTTGTTTGATGATAACAAACCACTTTTCTTTTAATTAAAATATATTTTATAAACCACTAGAAAACTTACTTTTTAATTTTTTTGTTTTACATATCAAAATGTCACGTCAATTTTGTTTATCTCAGCCAGACGTCAAATTATGAAGATGCCCTTTACTTATGTCATTAGTGTCAGCTTCAATTGGAGTCAAAAAACTGTTATACATTATAGGGAATACACTATCCAGTGTAATATAGAGATCAGTGATCTATAGGCCTGCCTCTTCTGCAACCTGGCGTTGGAGAAAGCAATCCGTGACTCTGGCACGGCAACAAGAGGGACCATCGTCAACAGGTCCAGCCAGATACTGGCTTACGCAGACGACATCGACATCATCGGAAGAACCGAGCAAGCTGTACATGATTCCTTCATCCAGGTCGAGCAGGCGGAACAAAATTTGGGGCTGCACATTAGTGAAGGTAAAACAAAGTACATGGTGGCGTCGAATGCGAGAGGAACAGTTGGTCAAACAATCAAGGTAGCGGAGCACGAATTTGAAGTGGTGCAATCCTTTAAATACCTTGGGTCAATAGCAGCCTACTATAGAGCCTACAACAGAGCCTACTATAGTCTGTCAAACTCTTTAAATCCAGAAATCTCACCATAACTTCAAAACTGCTGCTGTACAGGACCATGGTCCTGCCAGTACTCACATATGGATCCGAGACTTGGGTGCTTAGCAAAAGGCACTCCGACATTTTAGCCGCGTTCGAGAAAAAAGTCTTAATGAGAATTGTTGGCCCCATATGTGAGGAAGGACGATTCCAGAGATGGTACAATCATGAATTGTACGCAATCTACCTTGAAGCGGATATCGTAACAAAAATTAAGCTCGGTAGACTCCGGTGGGCAGGGCACCTAGCTCGCATGAGCGAAGATGAACCGGCTCGGAAAGTTCTTTGTGTTACATGGTAGACGACAGCGTGGCAGACCATGCTTGCGCTGGAGAGATGGCGTAGACCAGGAACCCCGGAGCCGTGGGGGTGCGCAACTGGATGGTGGCGGCTCGAGACCGGGATGGGTGGAGAGACTTGTTGAAGGAGGCCAGGACTGGACCGCGGTTGTCGAGCCGATGATGATGATGATGATCTATAGGCATAGCAATCTCGTTGATGTTTGCGTGAGCAAGACGAGAGAACGCATCAGCTACATTATTTTCTTCGCCTTTGATGTGCACTATGACTGTTTGAAAGGTTGAGATGTAGTCCAAGTATCTGAGTTGTCGTTTGCAAGATCTATCAGATTTGTTTCCAACATTTGTATATAGTGTTTTGTGGTCGGACTTGATAACAAATTGTTAACTGTCAGGTATATGTTCGAAGTGTTTGATGGCATCATGGATGGCAAGAAGCTCTCGTTCGTAAGCACTGTAATTAGTGGAATATAACATACGAGAATAAAATCCGAGTGGTTGCCAGATGTTGTCCGTTTTTTGTTCTAATGCGGCCCCAAGTGCCACGTCAGAAGCGTCTGTAGTCAAGACTTAAGGTGCTGTTGAAACTGGGTGAACTAAAAGTGCCGCTTCACCAAGACTTGCTCTGCATTTATCGAAGATCTTTTTTGTTTCTTCCGTCCATGGAACTTTTCGCTTATCATTTTTCTTAGAGTTTTTAAGATTTTCTTTAAGTGGAGCTTGGAGATCTGCTGCATGCGGTATGCAACGCCTGTAGTAGTTGATGGTACCCAAAAATTGTAGCAGTTGACTGATGGTTTCGGGCCGCTCGTAGTTGACAATAGCGGAGACACGCTCTAGCGGTGGTTTGCACCCATCCTTGTTGATTAAATATCCAAGAAACTTGACTTCAGGCATTCCGAACTGGCATTTGTTGACATTGATTGTAAGAGAATGTTGTCTTAAAACTTTAAATACAACTTGAAGATGCTCTTGGTGTTGGTCAGAGGATTCAGACATGAATACAATATCGTCTATATAACTGAATACAAATTGCATACCTCTGAAGGTGGAATCCATGAATCTCTGGAATGTTGGCGATGCATTGCGCAAACCGAATGGCATGAATAGGTATTCGAAGAGGCCAAATGAGGTACAAACAGCTGTTTTTTTAATGACGTGCTCAGCCATCGGATTCTGGTGGTATGCATGAACCAGATCGAGCGTGGAAAAATGAGTTTTTCCGTGGAGGCTCTCTGTCATCAACATGCGCAATGGGGTAACGATCGGGTGTTGTTTGTGCATTTAATCGTCTATAGTCCCCGCAGGCTCACAAACCACCATTTTTCTTGGCTACCATGTGAAGTGGGCTTGCCCATGCGCTTTTGGAAGCTCAGCAGATACCTTTTTCGATGAGATAATCCAATTCAGCTTTGGCGGCTGCTAACATATCTCCTGAAAGGCGTCTGTAACGACTTGCAACTGGTGTTCGTGTTGTTTCAATGTAGTGGCAAACTGAAGGGTCGATATTTGTTTTTCGCTTTGCTGATCAAGTAGTGATATCGATGAATTCTTTAAGAAGGTTTGAGTACTCACCATTTAGTACTGCTCCTGCGCTTAAAGTTGATATTCCAAACTCGTTCACATCTGCTACTTTTCCACTGGTCATGAGATTTTTTTTTGGATCTATGAGACATTTTTGTGTGAGATCAATGACAAGGTGATGATGCTGCAGAAAATCTGCACCGATGATTGCTGACTAAACGTCAGCTAAAATAAATGACCATTTAAACTCTCTGCTCTGCGCAAGCCAAGACTGAGTTTAAGGAAGTGATAACCAAAATTTTGGATTTCGGTTTTATTGGCTGCGTACAATTTAAGATCTGCACCAATAATACGTTGGTTAATCACGTCGGGGTCACCAATTTAGTGTATGTGTTTATACACCAATAAAACAATGAAGTTTTAGTTAAAGAATAATAAATATACTTTTATTACAAATAAAGATAGATTTCTTTTTCTTAAATAAACAGAGATTTCGTTAGGTCAATCTACAACCAAGCTGATAATTGAACTCTAATATTTCTCTCGGCAACAGAATCTGTTTTCTCTTTCTAGTTCTTGGTGTGACAGCTGTTGGTTTTGCTTGATGGTCTTGTGTTTGTGTTGGTGCTGGTTGAACCACTGAAGGTGTTTAAATTGATTTTGCGTTTGTTTTGAAATGAATTCGTTATTTATTTATACTTCTTTCACTGAATAATTTATTTAATCTTTCCAAAAATTTAAGGATGTTTTTA
>OW026366.1:134068385-134070885 GCA_932273885.2 Leucozona laternaria | reverse complement strand
CCAATTCAATTAAAGAGGATTATCAAACAAATATAAAATGATATGATATGAATTAATTAAAGAAAGGCGAAGGTAAGTACAGGGGAGTACTTACTTTCGAAAGTGGGCGCCAGGAAACTTTTTGGAATGTAGTTTGCCTTAACCAGTACCTGTAAAATAAACTCCAAAATTGCAAAATAAAATACTGAAATTAATTTCCTGATGGGAAATTGAAAACTTTATTGATCTGTATGGGGTGTCTGGGAAACCGTGGCCGAAGCCTGGATTTAAACCCAGAATCTTTTCAAATACAACGCAAAGTTGAACAAAGGGTTTTCGAGATTAGCAGAAGGCAAATTTTCGAAATTAAAAGAAAATAAAAAGTGAAAAATCGCAAAGAACAATTTCTTTGTGTCACGAGGACAGGAAGTAAAATCACAAAGGGAAAGTTCCCGAAAACCACAACTGTACAAGAACAACTAGAACGGTCGCGAGTCCCGCAATTTCGGGAGAATAAAAGAACAACGGGACGAAAGCCTACACTGGTGAAATTTTGCCACTTTTCCTGGCCGAAAAACCAAACGAATAAAAACTGGACAAAACTAAACAATCCAATACTCAGCTTTTCCTTATAGCGGAATCCTATCTCCTCAAGTGGAACTACCTTTCCTGATCGCCTCCAGCAAAAAGTTTTCCTCTCCAGCTAATAACACCGAAAATAGCTCCTCTATTTTTCTAATCTTATTGATTCCCAAACTGGGATTTTTCGTAAAACAATTTTCTGTTAACAAAAAAAAATCGCAAAAATCGAAAATAATTGTTCGCTTAAAATCTTCTCAACTAGCCGCTTTCGTAACCTTTTTCAAAGTCGCTCCAAAAATGGTGGTTGATGGAAATGGATTTATTGATATTGGGACTCGGTAAATGAGTTTTTGCGCCCTCTGAAGGGTTTTTTCCGTACTTGATAGAGGCGGTAAAAAATATTTTGTTTTGACAGCCCCATAAGATTAACATTGAAAAGAGAACAAAAATGTTTTTTTTTAAAGTATTTTTTATTCGATATTTCAATAAGAAACCGGTATTGAATAATATTTGAAATCACTTCTATAAACATTAAATTATGTAAAACAAGTAAAAAGTGCTTCAATATGTGAATTTATAATTTTGAAAATTGCAATCAAAAATTGTAAACAAATAGCCTTTGCAGTATTTTGTGAGGTTATGTATCCCACGATTGTAAACAAACCTCTTTGCAACTGGATTTATTTTCTTACGCGCGCTTTTAAAAGAGAACAATAAATTTGTTAAATTTCGTGTTATTATTAAATTAAATAGTGTAAAATCAGTGGACTTCAATAAAATAATAAATAATAAACTGAAAAGTGAGTTATACGTTTAATTATTTATGAAATACCGAACGGATTTTTATAAAACTTGGCATTTTGAACGAGAAGCATATGTTGTCCAAGATTGTTTCATTTGCTTAAAAAAAAACACGAATTTTCAAAATTTTAGCAATTTTTGAACGTGAACTACCGCAATTTTAGATGAAAAAAATTTTTTTCTTTGATTTTAGCAACACTTCGGCAAGACTTTTTTGAGAATTACCGAACGGATTTTTATAAAACTTGGCATTTTGAATGAGAAGTATCTGTTGTATAAGATTGTATCATTTGTTTTATAATAAAACAAAATTTTAGCAATTTTTGAACGTGAACTACCGATCACTTTAGATGGAATTTTTTTTTTTTGCAATTTTTGCAACACTTAAACACGATTTTCGCGGAAAATAGTACACGGATTTTTATAAAACTTAACATAATGAAGCAAATGCCTCCGCAGTTCATTTAAGTTCTATTTAATTTAGTACGCGATAAATATTTCTGAATTTACAATAATTTTTCAATTTCAATAACCGGCGGCGGTGGCGGCATTTTCATTGGAAACTATTTTTTTCACGATTTTTTCAAAAAATACACAACAGATTCTTATAAAACCGCACATTATGGATAAAAAGAATCTGTAGTATATTTATATATCACTTTTCTAAACTAAAAACAACTTTGCGTAATTTTTAAGAAATTTTATTTTGATATGAAATTCCACGAGCACTCTCGGAGTTTCGCGACACGATAAATTTTTATTTTTCATGAATAATTAAACGTATAACTCACTTTTCAGTTTATTGTTTATTAATTTATTGAAGTCCACTGATTTTACACTATTTAATTTAATAATTACATGAAATTTAACAATTTTATTGTTCTTTTTTAAAAGCGCGCGTAAGAAAATAAATCCAGTTGCAAAGAGGTTTGTTTACAATCGTGGGATACATAACCTCACAAAATACTGCAAAGGCTATTTGTTTACAATTTTTGATTGCAATTTTCAAAATTATATTTTCACATATTGAAGCACTTTTTACTTGTTTTACATAATTTAATGTTTATAGAAGTGATTTCAATTATTATTAAATACCGGTTTTTTATTGAAATATCGAATAAAAATTACTTTAAAAAAA